>JAQGDQ010002388.1:0-188559 GCA_030141605.1 Tubiluchus corallicola
GGTAGAGTGTTTTTAGGCGATTTTCCACTGAGGGGCATTGATTTCGTGTTTCTTCATTCATCTTTATTCTCCTTAAGAAGCGCACTTGCCACATTTTAGATTGTTTTCAGGAAATATTGGTGATATAGCTTGTAAAAACAATTCCTTAAGGTGCCAAATTAAGAGAGATCTTCATAATGTCTTCCATGCGCAGGTTTTTTTTGAAGAAAATGGCTTGTAAAGGGAGGGTAAATCATTCTTTGAAAAATACAATAAAAAAATACCCTTCTTTTTTATTGATGTCGGATGAGAATCGCTTTCCGGATCCGGCATCTATCATCTCTACTCTTCCTTTGGACAGTGGTTTTATTTTCAGGCACTATTCTCTTCCTTTCAAAAAACGTTGGGAAAAAGCGAAAGCTTTGCGTCTACTTTGCAAGCGTTACGGGGTGAAATTTTTAGTTGCGAATGATCCAGCTCTTGCGGTCTGGTGCCATGCTGACGGGCTACATTTATCAGAGTATCAACTCAAATATTTTTCTTGCTTAAAGCCTTCTCTTTTTTTGAATTCGTCTTTTGTTACAGTAGCGGCACATAATTTCCCTGCTCTCTATCGGGCAAAACAATTTCCTTTCATCGATGCTTGCCTTCTCTCTCCTATTTTTCCAACAGAGTCTCATCCTTACGGATCTTCTCTTGGTTTAAGTCGTTTTGCTTTTCTAGCCAGAAACTCTCCCTTGCCACTCTATGCTCTAGGGGGTATTAATGAAAGAACAATTTCTCTTTTGAATCATATTTCTATAAAAAACTTTATTGGTGTTGCTGGGATTGGCTTGTTTTACACATCTCATGCATATTCTTAAAAATAAATGTTCCGACAGGAGGAAAATATATGATCTATCAATACCATACAAACAAAACTGTTGATACTATCGTCTTTGATTTAGGTGGTGTTCTCATTGATTGGAATCCTCGCTATGTTTATCGCCCTTTATTTGATCACAATGAACCTGAAGTTGAGCATTTTCTAAATACTATCTGCACTTCTGAATGGAATGCGCAGATTGATGCAGGAAAGCCGTTTGCTCAAGCATGCTCAGAGCTTTCCGAACGCTACCCTCAGCAACAGGAGCTTATTTATTATTGGCAAGAAAAGTGGCCAGAAATGTTAGGAGAGCAATTGCAGGAAACAGTTGATATTCTCTACGATTTACAAGAGGCGAATATTCCTGTTTACGCGCTTACTAACTGGTCTGCTGAGACTTTTCCGATTGCGCTTGATCGGTTTCCTTTTTTATCTTCTTTTTTAGACATCGTTGTCTCTGGAGAAGTGGGACTAATCAAGCCTGATCCGAAAATTTACCATTATTTGCTTAACCAGAATAAACTTGATGCGCAAAGAGTCGTTTTTATTGACGATAGTCTTGCGAATGCTAAAGCAGCAGCCCAGCTAGGAATGACAGCTATTCATTTCCAAAATAAAGAGCATATGTTACGGGAGCAACTGATTCAGCTCGGCCTCCCTCTCAAGAAAAAGACATAGATCTACAATGCCAAAATCATTATGTATAAAATTTTTGGCTCTTTACAAAAGAAGTGCATTTCAACAAAAACAATTAAACAACAGCATGTTACTTTGCAAAATTAATATAAAACATTAGGTTTACAGGCCGAATCTCTGATAATAGCTCTGTTCTTCTGCTGTTGTGACAGTTGATTCCACAGCAGCTTTAGATGCAGAGGCAGCAGACTTACTAAAAAGTCGTTGAATAATGCCTTGTTCTAAAGCGAATTCTTTTATTTTTATCTTTTCACCATAGCGTTCATATAAGACTGTATGCATATGTCCTATATTATCAATAAGCCCTAATTCTACAGCTTTTTCTCCACGCCAGACGATTCCTGTAAACAGGCCATCATTTTCAAGTTTCAGGCGTTCTTTCCGACGTTCTATGACCCACGTTTTAAATCCTTCGTGTGTTTCTTGCTGAAGCCCTTTAAGCCATTGAATATCTTCTTCTTTTTCTTCCTGGAAAGGATCAAGAAGCGATTTCTGCTCTCCTGCTGTGTAAATGCGCCTTTCAATGCCGATTTTATCAAGGAGTTTGGGAAATCCAAAGCTTGCGCTGATCACGCCTATGGATCCTACGATTGAATTTTGATCTGCATAGATTTCATCTGCGGCACATGCCAGCCAATAGCCTCCTGAAGCAGCGACATCTTCAATAAAAGCTAGGACAGGGATATTTTTTTTCTTACGAAAGTATAAAATTCTCTGTGCAACCAGCGAGGATTGTACGGGAGAACCGCCGGGAGAGTTGATTTCCAAGACGACAGCAACCAAGCGAGGAGTAGAGAATGCTTTTTCGATAATTGTATTAAAATTTTTAAGAGAAATTGTTTCTTTTCGAGAGCTTGGTCCACTGGCGATAATACCAGACAGGCGAATAACAGCGATAGCAGGAGGCTTTTTAAAAAATTTATCACGGATAGTATCTACCCATGGCAGCTTTAAAGTAAAGCAATCATTATCTTTTTTTTCTTTGGTGGATTTTTCTTCTTCTGGTTTTTGCGAAGGATTAAGATTGTCTTGATGAGATTCTGTCATAAAAATAATTTCCTTAAACTATCATATATGCTTATGTTCAATATGGTTAGTGTAGTCGCTTTCAATGTCTATCCTTCCCAGGAAAGTTCTTTTCCATTTCGGAAGATATCTTCTGCTTCCTGGGTATATTTTCCTCCTTTACTGCTATGGAGAACAAGTCCCGGTAAAAGGCGTGTTGATTGTTTATAGTCTTTTTTTCCGCAGACAAGAACTCTGTTTGCTTCTTGGTTATATGATTTCCAGACAGGAAAGATCATAAAAGCGCCAAGAAAAGGACTCATGGCCTCTAGAAGCTCAGTAAGGTTACTTGCGGGATAAATAACAGTCAAGCTTCCTTTGGGTTTGAGTCGTTTACAGCACGCCTTAATCCAGTGGTGTAAAGAGTGTCTCTGCTCATAGGTTGTTGATGTTTCTCTCTGAGAAATTTTGGAGGCTTGTTTTTTTCCCTCTTTCCACCATGGCGGGTTTGTCATCACATGATCCCATTGTTTTTTCAGAGGATTAGAAAGGTTGAAAATATCACCTTGGTAGATTTCCAGCTGTTTTTCCATATGATTATTAACAATATTTTTTTTTGCAAGTTCTACAGCGGGAGGAAAAATTTCCAAGCCTGTCAGAAAAATATGAGGGCACCGGTAAGCCAAGCAAAGGGCTCCCGCCCCTACTCCGCATCCGACATCCAGCACATGCTCTTGTTTTTTTGCTTTTACGGCAGCCGATAGAAGAACTGTATCAATACCAAAACGGAAGCCTTTATAAGGTTGAAGGATAGAAAGAGATTTTCCTAGGATAAAATTTTCTGTTACTGTTTCCATTTTTACGTTATTTCAAGGTTAAAATTTTTTCATGCAATAAAATATCTTATGTTGTTATATAACATAGAGTGTATTATGATAATCAATATTTTCCTCTGACAGCGAGAGACTCATTAAAACACATTAAATAATCATAAATAGAAAAAATTACAGCCGCAATGACAAACTATACAGCCGCAACGAAAAACTACTATGGCACAAAGCAAAATGCCACACAACAGCTTCAGGATTCTGTTCGAGACGATTTAAACAATGTTAACGCGCTCATTATAGAGCGTTTAAACAGCAACACGCCTCTTATCCCTGCGATTGCTTCTCATATTATTGCTGCAGGTGGCAAACGTTTTCGCCCTCTTTTGACTTTAGCGAGTGCAAAAATGTGTGGTTATGAAGGAAATCGCCATGTGCATCTTGCAGCCTGTGTGGAATTTATCCATACAGCGACTCTTTTGCATGACGATGTTGTAGACGAAAGTACAATGCGACGCGGCCTTAAAACGGCAAATACAGTCTGGAATAACCAAGCCAGTGTTCTTGTCGGTGACTTTTTATTCAGCCGCTCTTTTGAGCTTATGGTTGAGGATGGATCCTTAGATGTTTTGAAGATTCTTTCCGAGGCCTCTTTAACGATCGCAGAAGGGGAAGTTATGCAACTATCACTAGCTTATAGTGTTGGTTTAACGCAAGATCAATGTTTAGAAATCATTCGTTCTAAAACGGCAGTTTTATTTTCCGCTGCCGCTGCGGTTGGTGGGATTATATCTGACCAGTCGGCGCGACATATTGATGCGCTTCGTTCTTTCGGTTTAAACATGGGAATGGCTTTTCAATTAATTGATGATGTTTTAGATTTTACTTCTGATAAAAAAGCTATGGGAAAGAGAAGCGGCGATGATTTTCGCGAGGGAAAAGTAACCTTCCCTATTGTCTTAGCGTATGAGCGTTCTTCTGATGAAGAGAAACGTTTTTGGCAACGAACACTGGAAGAGAATGATCAGCAAGAGGGTGATTTTCAACGGGCGGTTTCTCTTGTTCATGAGACAAAATCTTATGAGCAGACATTCAACAAGGCGTGTGAATATGCGGAAAAAGCACAGGAATCTTTACAGATTTTTCCTGACAATATTTACCGCAAGCTTTTATCGGACCTTGTTGCTTTTACCACAGAGCGATATTATTAACTAAATTAAAATAATATTGTTGTTTTTTCATATTTATTGTAAAATACTTTATTTTAATAAGAATTTTCCTGAACTTTTATACAGTGTAAACATTTAGAGGGAATGATGTTCAATAGCATAAAATCAACATTATTTTTGATGGCGACAAGCGGTATTTTTTTAGGCTTATTATTTTCCATTGCAGCAGCAGAGGAAATAAAAGCAGGGGATAAAATCGGCGACTGGTACATTGACTGCCAGGCGACAGGACCAAATAAAACGATATGTGCTCTTTCTCAAAATATCAATCACGATGAGAAAGGGGTTGTCATGCGTTTAACTGTTGGCTGGATAGGCATGGAAGGCCAGCCTGTTCTTGTGGCCACTGTTCCTCCTGGTGTTTTAGTTTCTGCGGGAATAGCTGCGAAAGTTGATGCGAATGAACAATTTTCATTAGAGTGGCAATTTTGCGCGGCTCAAGGATGTGAAGCGAGTATTATATTAACAGACTCTCTTTTAGATATGTTAAAATCCGGCAACCAGATTAACATAGCTTATGTTCCGATAAACAGGCAGCTATTTCAAGTTATGGGCTCTTTAAAAGGAATAACCAAAGGGCTTAATACTTTACGGGAGTATAAAGAAAGCAATTAATCATCTGTTGAAATGTTTCACGGATCGTTATATAAGAGGGTATTAGGAAATTTTCTATACCCTTTTATTTTAAGCATAATGTTTATGAAAGCCTTGTTTTTTGTTGATAATTGGTGAGTGTTATGTCTTGTCATTCTACTTCTTGGAATTTTGATGAATCACGTCGTTTATATGGTATTGACAAATGGGGCGATCGATATTTTGATATTGATTCATCGGGCTATTTAATTGTGAAGTCGCCTGCTAACCGGGCGCATCCTGGTATTGCTCTTCATTCTCTTATTATGGATTTGCGCCGTCGTGGCTATCCCCTGCCCGCTCTTATACGTTTTCCTCATATTTTAGAAGATCGTATTCAAAGGCTGTGTTATGCCTTTAATGATGTGATTCAAAAAGAACAATATGCCGGCAGCTATACAGTGGCCTACCCAATTAAATCGAATCAGCAAAAGGATATTATCACAACATTATTAAAGCATGGCGGTGATCAGATAGGTCTAGAGACAGGCAGCAAGCCGGAGCTTATGGCGGCGTTAGCTTTGATGAAGCCTGGCATGACTCTTGTGTGTAATGGTTACAAAGATCGAGATTATATTCGTTTAGCGCTGATTGCCCGTAATTTAGGGATAAGATGTTTTATTATTATCGAGAAATTGTCGGAGATTGATTTAATTATTGAGGAATCGCAAAGATTAGCTATCGAACCTCTTTTAGGTATTCGTATTCGTCTTGCAACGAAAAGTCGAGGGCGTGGAAAGAATATAGATGAGGAAAGAGCAAAATTTGGCTTGCTGGCCTGCCATATATTGGCGGTGATAGAGCGTTTACAGCAGGCAAATTTATCCTCTTCTCTTAACATAATCCATTTTCATATTGATTCTCAGATAACAAATCTTAAAACGATTGAATCGGCTCTTTACGAAGCGGCTCGTTATTATATTCAGCTTCGTTCTCTTGACATTCCTATAAATATTATCAATGCGGGAGGAGGTCTTGGTGTCTGTTATGAAGGGTCTCATTGTGATTCTTTAAATTACAGTATGGAAGATTATGCTCATTTAATCGTTCATATTTTCGGTACGCTTTGCCATAGCGATGGATTTCCTCCTCCGGATATTATTACAGAGTCCGGCCGCTCTTTAACAGCGCATCATGCGTTACTTGTTACGGATATTGTCGATTGTGAAGTTGCGCCTGGTGCCTCTTTTCCCTCTTCTTATCGCTCTGAGGATATTCCGTTATCTCTTCGTTCTCTTTGGGATCTTTGGCATAACATTTCTAAGGAAACTCCTGTTGAGGATTATCGCTTAGCTCAGCAAGAGCGCAATCGCTGTTATTATATTTACACGGAAGGAAAATTAACGATCCAGGAGCGTGCGCAAGCGGAGGATATTTTTTATGCGATTTGTCGGAAGATTCGTTCTTTTCTGCATCCTTCCTCTGTGGAGCATAAGAAACTTTTAGAAACGCTTGATATTTTGCTTGCTGACAAGTTATTTTTAAATTTTTCGATTTTCCAATCGCTGCCGGATTCTTGGGCGATAGGTCAAGTCTTTCCTATTATTCCTCTTTCCGATTTAGAAAAGGCGCCTGAGAGTCATGTAATTATTCAAGATTTAACCTGTGATTCCGATGGATATATTGCGTCTTATCCTGGGTCTGGTGGTCTTTTAAAGACGTTACCTATCGCACAGTATAGCAAGGGAACGCCTTATTTTATCGCTATTCTTCTTACGGGAGCCTATCAGGAGATTTTAGGTGATATGCATAATTTATTTGGGCGAACACATACAGTTAATGTTGTTCCAAGCGAAGATGGAGGATATGAGTTCAGCGCTATCAGGTATGGCCATACGATTTTGGATATGTTGCATTATACTCATTTTGATCTGGAGGATTTTTTATCCGCATATGATGCTAACATTATGAGCTCTCCCTGCAAAACATCGCAGCAGCGCAGGCAGTTTTTACAGGAGTTAAAAACAGCTTTATCTTCTTACACCTACTATTCTCACTAGCCTGTTAATTGCGTTAAGTGGTTATTTGTTTTATTTCGGTATATTTTTTATATATACAAAGGTTTTTATCTTAAAAAACTATTGCTCTTATATTGGAAGAATGATAGTTTTTTAAGGTTATAATGTCCCTGTAGCTCAGCAGGATAGAGCACTTGATTCCTAATCAAGGGGTCGCAGGTTCGAATCCTGCCAGGGACGCCATTCTTTAAGTAGCGAATAAATGCTATCAAATTATCTTCCTTTCCCAACCTGACTATTTTCAACGTGCCGCATTTAATATTGCCAAGCTTTACCAATAAAGAAAATGGCAATTTCTGTTTGCGTCTTTACTTTTAGCGCGTACTTACAAACTTGAATATATAATTGACTGTTAAAGATTTTATAATTACTATTATATTCATCATTCATTCAAAAAGGACGTGAGTAATGTAAATCCAATCAGCTAAATCATTTTTTGCTTTGGTTTAATTTTTAATTGGAAATGCTCATGTCTTATCAAAATTTATCCACTCATCATATTAGCTATCATTTTCCTGATAATCGTTATCTTTTCAAGGATTTAAGTTTTGCGCTTAACTCAAGTAGCAAAGCCGCGCTTATTGGGAAAAACGGTGTTGGCAAATCAACATTACTGAAAGTTTTGGCGGGCGATTTATTATGCTCGGAAGGAAGTATAAAAACAGATTTAAAAGTGACATATATGCCTCAGAAAACTCAACATATCAAGGGGTTAGTGTCTGATGTGTTTAGAATTAGCAAAATTATGGACGCTCTGAAAAAAATCGAAAGCGGCAGTGTTGAGCAAGCTCTGTTTGATATAATTGAGAATAACTGGGATATTGAAGCAAAAGTGCGAAAAGAGCTTGATAACTTTAATATGGGTGAAATTGATCTTAACCGAGATATCAACACTTTCTCAGGAGGTGAGATCATTAAGATTTTATTTGCTAAGAGCTTTTTAAGTGGCTCGGATATTATCCTTTTTGATGAGCCGACGAATAACCTTGATTACAATTCAAAACATCAGTTTATTGAGCGAATTTTAAATTACGATAAAGGTGTTTTTATTGTTTCGCACGATCGTGAGCTTTTAGATAAAATGAGTAAAATTTATGAACTCACTGAAAAAGGGATGAAAATATACGGTGGGAACTATGATTTCTACAAGGAGAAAAAGAAGAGAGAGCAAGAGTCTCTAAAAACAAAACTTCGATCAGTGGAAAAAGAAAAAAAAGGATTGAAAAAAGAGCAGCAGAAACTTCAAAAAGACACCGCCAAGAAAAAACGCGAAGGCTTAAAGAATGTTAAGTCTCGTAAATATACCAGAGCGCATGCAGGATTAAAGCGTATGCAGGCAGAAGGAACAGCTAGCAAAAAAAAATATGATATTGCGGACAAAGAGCAGGAAATCCAAACAAAATTAAAAAAGATAAAGGATAAAATTGAGGATGGTAAGCATATAAAAATCAATTTTAATACCTTGGATAAAAGCACGAATAAGATCTTGTTTAAAGGCAAGGATATAAGTTTTGGATATAATGACAAGTTACTTTTTTGTGATCTTGATATAACAATTCGATATGGTGACAGGATTGAGATTTTTGGTGATAACGGCAGCGGGAAAAGCACTTTAATTAACCTGCTCATGGGAAAGCTTGCCTCGAAATCAGGGCGTCTGGAATTGAAAACAAACCCCATATATCTGGATCAAAAGCTTGAGCTGCTCAATCGTGATAAAACGATATTGGATAACTTTTTAGAGTTGAATCCAGACGCGAATAAAAATGACGCGCATGCTATTTTAGCGCAGTTTCTGTTCAGAAATGAAGAGGCAAAAAAATTAATCGCGGATTTAAGCGGAGGAGAGATTCTAAAAGCAACCCTCGCCTGTGTGCTTGGCAGCTCAAAGCTAGAGATGTTGATATTGGATGAGCCTACGAATAATCTGGATATTGACAGTATAGAAATTCTCGAAAACGCTCTTAGGCAATATCCGGCGGCTTTGCTGATTGTTTCTCATGATAAGGAATTTTTGAGAAATATCGGCATTAAGCAAAGAATAAAATTAAAGAAACAATGATAGAACGTAGCGTGGCAATAAGGCTATGTAATTCCGTGTGTTTTTAATATAATGACTTTCTATGTCTTGCACTTAATTAAAAATCTGAAAGTTTTAAAAAGATGACTCAAGATACACAAGATAAAATAACCCTTTATAGATACCGTCCTTTGATATGGGATGCTCTTGAGCAGGTAGATAGAATAATTGGTGAAATTGAAAACAAGTCTATTTATTTGTTTCCAAAAGACAAATTAAATGACCCGTTGGAAACTGTCAATAGATTCTATATAGATGATAGTTGTGAAAATGCAATAGAGTTTTTAGCAAGAGTATATAAGACTATTTTGAACCAATTATTTTTTAATTATGATCAGAGTGATGTTAACAAGCTTAAGCTTTTTTTAAAAAATCATGAAAAACATCAGAGAATCACATTAAATATTGGTCAAATTATAAGCTTTGTATTTATTCCTTACTTGGAAAGTTGTAATAATCCTTTAATTATAAAGTGGATGAGAGATAATCCAGACACTTGGAAGTCTACATTATGCTTATTAGTTAATAAGAGTTTACGCACTTCTCCGACTCCTATTGCTTGTTTTTCTCAAGATGGAAACCATCCTTTAATGTGGTCTCATTACGCCTCAGAAGCAGGTGGTATTTGTATAGAGTATGAATTTACCATAGATATTAATAATGCTATATTCCCTACTTATAATAACTATTTTATAGCAAAGAAGAATAATCCTGAAGAATATATAGTATTATGCAAAATACACTATGTAAGTGAGTTTAGACAAGAAAATGTCAGTCATTTTTTTAATCTTAAAGATCATACTTCTAGAAAGGGCAATGATAAAACCTACCAAACGATCATGTTACACAATCAGAAATTACTGGAATGGAGCTATGAAAAAGAATATAGAATAGTAGGTAATCTTTCAAATGGGCATGAAATAAAGCTTTGTGATTATGTTACTGATATTGAGATAAAGAAAGTTATAGCTGGCCCAAAGATTCGTGAATCTTATTTTAATAGAGCTACGAAAAATAACAAGTATTCTCAAGATAGATTTGAAAAGCTCCACAAGCTTACAACTCATATAGTTTCTCTAGATTCTTCAAATCAATATTTTATAGAAGAAAATTACCGAAATTCTAGTTAATTCCGTTGTTACTTATTTTTCTTATCCTTTAAGTGTTAACATGAAACGAGCTCTATGCCGCTATGCTCTTTCATTCACACAGTTTGGCAGGTGGGCATATTCCTTAAGAAGATGTATTTTGCTGATCTGTATAGCCGAAATATGTTTTGAATCGCTCTTTAGAAGATTGATCAAGCTGAACGGTTATTTGCATAATTTCCTCTTCTTGTTCACTGGAGAGAACATTTCCATGCTCATAGAGCCATGCGATAGCGGCTCCGTCCTGTGCGGGAATATGAAAGGTGAATTCCTCTGTGTAGGAGGCCAAAAATTCATCCAGTCCTTGAAGTAAACGCTTGCACCCTTCCCCATTTTTAGCTGAGATTAAAAATGCTTTTTTAGCCTCTTGCTGAGATTTGGTTTGATTATCAAGATAGGCGTTTTGCTCGGCAGAAAGGCAATCGATTTTATTATAGGCATTGATAAGTTCTTCCTGATCGATTTTATCTTCCAGCCCCATTTCCGCTAACACTTGCAGTACATCTTCCCTTTGTTTCTCATGATCTGAGGCGGAAGTGTCTCCGACATGAATAATGAGATCCGCTTCACAGACTTCTTCGAGCGTTGCGCGAAAGGCAGCGATCAGCTCGTGAGGAAGATCAGAGATAAATCCGACTGTATCAGAAAGGATAACCCGCCGTCCAGAAGGAAGGGTAAGCTGCCGCATTGTTGGATCGAGTGTCGCGAATAGCAGGCTTTTCGCGAACACAGTTGATTCTGTCAGATAATTAAACAATGTTGATTTCCCGGCATTTGTATAGCCGACCAGAGCTATGACGGGAAAGGGAACTTTTTTTCTGGATTTTCGATGAAGCTCCCGTGTTCGCCGCACTTTTTCGAGATCGCGCTCAAGGCGGACAATTTTTTCATCGATGAGTCTCCGATCGATTTCAATTTGCCGCTCGCCTGGTCCTCCCATAAATCCCGCGCCGCCTCTCTGGCGCTCCAAATGTGTCCAGGATCGCACAAGGCGGCTTCGCTGATATCGTAAAGCCGCCAGATCGACTTGCAAGCGCCCTTCTCGTGTTCTTGCGCGCTTGCCGAAAATCTCGATAATTAAATGCGTTCTATCAATAACTTTACAGTTGCACGCGCGTTCGAGATTTCGCTGCTGAACGGGCGTAAGCACGCTATTGACAATCAGTAAATCGATCTCATTTTCTTCAATAGTCTGCGCGACCCGCTCAACAACGCCTGTACCGAATAATGAACCTGGGTGAAATTTCGATAAAAAAACGATTTCTGCCTGAGATTTCTCAAGCCCGACAGCGCTTGCAAGCCCTTCTGCTTCCTGCAGGCTGAGCTCTGACGAGCGAGAGTGTTTTTTCTCTTGATATTTATGCCCTGTTTTTAAAACAGGATGTAAAATAAAACAGCGCTCTTTTCCCACTTAAGGCAACTTAATTTTCTTCATCCTTGGAATCTTCTTGAACACTTTCTTTAGAATATTCCGAGGATGTTTCCTTTGCATCACTGTTTACGGAAGCCGCTTGCTGAGAAGGAGGGGAAAAAAGTTGAATATGCGCTGATGGCATAATAGTGGAAATCGCATGTTTATAAATAAGCTGGATATGGCTATCGCGGCGCAAAAGGATAGAAAAATTATCAAACCAAGTTATAATCCCTTGCAGCTTTACGCCATTCATTAAAAAAACAGTAACCGATACCTTATTTTTTCTAATATGATTTAAAAAGATATCTTGAACATTTTGAACTTTTTCTGCCGACATATTATTTTCTTTCTTTATTTAATTGTCTATTTTATTTTTTATTATTAATACATTATCAGTATTAGTATCTTCTAATCAGAGTAATAGAAATGAACCTCAATTTGCAATAAAAACTTTACATTATTTTTGTATTTCTTCAATAAGACCATAGCGTTGAGCGTAAAGTTCTATTAAACGTCGTGCTACAGGCCCGATTTTTCCATCGCCTATTTTTCGCTCGTCAATTTGCACGATGGATTTAAGAAGAAGTGTTGAGGAGGTATTGAAAGCTTCTTTTGCAGAAAGAGCTTCCTGAAGGGAAAAGGGTCTTTCTTCAAAAAGAAGATTATTTTCCTTACAGAGTGTCAAGATGCTTTTTTTAGTAATTCCGTTTAGAATTTTCTGGTCTGCAAATCGTGTCAGGATTTTTCCTTCTTGAGAAACGATCCACGCGTTAGAGGAGCATCCTTCAACGACATATCCTTTTTCATCAATTTGCCATGCTTCAATGGCGCCTTTTTTAGCGGCCTGTTGTTTTGCGAGTACATTAGGCAGAAGAGAAATTGATTTTATATCCCGTCGTTGCCATCGTAAATCCGGCACTGTTATAACTTTATGGCCTTTTAGGGCGTTTTCCATTGAAAAGGGTGGCAGTGGACGACTTGTCATAACGAGTGTCGAGTGCATATTTTTTAAGAACGCATGGTTACGGGGTGCGACTCCTCGTGTGACCTGTAGATAAATCATTGCGTTTTTTCCATTTCGATTTTTTCGCAAGAGATTTTCTACGATGATCGAGATAGCATTTCTGGAAACTGGCCATGGTATATTGAGTTCTCCGAGGGAATAATCCAGTCGATCAAGGTGCCATGAGAGTTCTATTGTTTTATGGTTAAAAACGGAAATGACCTCATAAACGCCGTCAGAAAATTGATACCCTCTATCTTCTATATGAACACAGGCTTGTTGCATTGGGCAATATTGCCCGTTAACGTAGGCTATTTTTGACATTTTACCCTCTATTTCAGTACCATTTAGAGTTTGCAGAAAACTGTTTGCCCACCTCTCTTACTTTTTGGTGAGGCGCGAAAAGAATTAATTTATCCCCGACAGTTAATATAATATCTTTTTTAGGATGGAGCATTTCCTCCCCACGGACAACGATAGCCAGAGAAGTATCGCCAGGAAGTTTCATATCTTTGATAGCGACGGCGACCATAGGCGAGTTTTCGCAAATTTCCACTTCAATGACTTCTCCGGCTCTGTCTCCTATAATATGGACAGAGAGAATACGCCCTCGTCGAATATGTCGTAATATACTGGAGAATGTGATACTTCTGGGCACGATAACAGTATCGATTCCCAATGACGATACGAGTTGCCTATAGCCGCTGTTATTGATGAGAGCGATTGCTTTTTTTGCGCCATATCGTTTTGCAAGGAGTGCTGCAAGGATATTATTTGTATCGCTGCTGGAGACGGCGACCACTGTTTCAATATCAGCGATATTAGCCTCCTGAAGAATTTCATTATCAAGGATGTCCCCTTGTATAACAGTGACGTCATAATCCGCGAACTCCAGAGCGAGAGCGGCTGCTTTTTCTTTATCTATTTCGATAAATTTAATTCGGTCAACGCCATAGCTAAGGGCTTCATGAGCGACGAATCGTCCGACTTCCCCACCTCCTTGTATGAGAATTCTGTGGTTTTCGATAGGTTCATGACCAAAGGCTTGCATAGCTTCGTGTAGATTTTCTGATTTAACGATAAAAAAGAGTTCATCTCCCTGGAGAAGTTGTGTATCACCGGAAGGGATAATTACATTTCCATCACGGAGGAGCACAAGGATAAACAAGTCAAGATGAGGAAAAAGCAAGGAAAGATTTTCAAGCGGTGTATTAAGCGCTACGCAATTTTCGTAGCATCGAATTCCCAGCATGCAAAGCATGCCCTGAGCAAAAGGAATAACCGAGGAAGCGCCAGGTAATCTAAGATGCTGAGAGATCACGGTTGCTGTTTCAACTTCAGGAGAAATAATCACATCAACGGGTAAATGTTCTTGGCTATAGAGGCTGGCCCACATAGGGTTTAGATAGTCACGTTTTCTGATACGGGCGATTTTCATGGGAACATGAAAGATAGAATGAGCGATCTGACAAATGATCATATTAATTTCGTCCATATATGTCACGGCAATAATAATGTCTGCTTCTTGGATTCCGCATTCTTCAAGAACATCAGGGGAAGAGGCATGTCCCACGACGCCTCGGATATCAGCGGCACTTTCGATTTTTCGTACGAGTGCGCTATCTTGATCGACAACGACGACATCATCGCCTTCCTGTGACAAATAAACAGCAAGATGAAGACCGACTTCTCCGGCGCCACAAATAATAACTTTCATAGTTCACCTTTTTATATTTTACAGCCTTTTGGTAGTATACGATATCTTCATTGATAGGGTTTTATAGTATTGGCAGAAATTTATCAAGCGGTATGAATATTTATTTTCTATTATCGTTAGCGGTGTCAAGATTTTTTAATTTTCTATGAAGAGCAGAACGCTCCATGCCGATAAATTTAGAAACGCGTGAAATATTATGGTTAAACCGCTCTAATTGCACCATAAGGTAATTCCTTTCAAAAATTTCCCTTGCTTCTTTAAGGGGCAAAGCAAGCAAAGAAGGATCTACGCCTTCCCATGTATTTTTTGTTCCCTTGGCGTTGATCACTTCACTGGGAACCAAATCCAGATCGATTGTTGTATAATCCTGTGCTGCCATAATAATCATTCTTTCAACAACATTTCTCAGTTCTCGAATATTTCCAGGCCAATAATAGGACTGAAGGACAACCATCGCTTTATCAGAGATTGACAATTCGGCTTGCCCTAAGCTTTGCACGCATCGTTTCATAAAATAATTGGCCAGCAAGGGAATATCTTCTCGACGTGAAGAAAGCGAAGGCACTTCTAAAGGAACGACATTCAGTCGATAGAAAAGATCTTCACGGAATTTTTTCTGGGAGACTTTTTCTCTTAAATTATGGCATGATGCGCTAATGATTCTCACGTTATATCGAGCGCGCAAGTCGCTACCAATGCGTTCAAAGGTCTCATCCTGGAGGGCGCGAAGAATTTTCCCTTGTGTTTCCATGGGCATATCAGAGATCTGATCAAGAAGAAGCGTTCCTCCGTGGGCTTTTTCAAAGAGTCCCAGTTTTCTTTTTTCTTGCCCGTGGCGATCATCTCCAAAAAGAATCATTTCGATATCAGCTGATTCCATGGTTGCACAATTCACAATAACGAAGGGGTTTTTGGCTCGGGAAGATATATCGTGTATGAGTCGAGCGACGGCTTCTTTTCCTGTTCCTGGTGCTCCTGTAATAAGAATCCGGCTATTGCTGTCTGCGACTTTACGAATCAATTGATTCATATGTCGGATTGCGGAGGATTCTCCAATTAATATATCGCTGACATTGGATTGACTTCGGAATTCTTCATTTTCGCGTTTTAATCTAGCCAGCTCTAGGGTGCTTTTTAAAGAGAGGATCAAGCGATTAATTTTAAAAGGTTTTTCTATAAAGTCAGCGGCTCCCAATTGAATCGCCGAAACAGCGATTTCAATATTGCCGTGCCCGCTCATAATAATGACTGGAAGAGCAGGATACTTTTTTTGTATTTCTTCTAAAAGCTCCATACCGTCGAGTTTGCTTCCGTGAAGCCATATATCCAGCAGAACAATACTAGGGCAGCGTTCCTGCAGGGCGTTTAGAGTTTCTGTGCTGTCAGACGCTGTGCGTACTTGATATCCTTCATCCAGGAGTACTTCCGATATCAATTCACAAATACTGTCTTCATCGTCAACAATTAAGACTTCATGTAATACCATAACGAGTCTTATCCTGTTTTTTCATATTGTTTTCATTTTAAATAGTTATATAAGGAAAAAGTATAGAGACAACTGTACCATTATTTCCTCTTTCTTTCACATAAATTTTTCCATTATGATCATCGACAATCTTTTTCACAATAGCGAGTCCTAGCCCGCTTCCTGATTTTCGTGTTGTCACGTAGGGTTCCATAAGATGCTCTCGGAATTTAAGATCTTTAGAAAGCCCTATGCCATTATCTTCAATAATGATTTCTATGTAGTGTCCCCCTTTATGGTAGCGTTTTTTCAAGGTGACTTCTATAGAGCCGATTGGTAATGTGTCTTTGTTATCTTCTTTTTTCAGACGCTCTGCGATAGCTTCGGTTGCGTTTTTCAGTATATTAATCAACATTTGTCGCATTTGTTGTGCGTCACAATTAAGCCAGACGATTTTTTCAGGATATGTATATTCCCATGTTATATTGGTATTTCTATTTTTTTCAAGGAAAAGTATTTCCTGTATGACTTCAGTGATATTTTCTTTTTTAAAGACAGGTTGAGGCATGCGCGCGAAACTAGAAAATTCATTGATCATACGGCCAATACTGGATACTTGTGTCGTGATTGTATCGATATATTTCAAATAGATTTCTTTTTCTTCATGGATCTGAGAGGCGTATCGTCTTTTTAATCGTTCAGCGGAAAGGTGTATTGGTGTCAGGGGATTTTTAATCTCGTGAGCAATTCGGCGTGCTACATCGGACCATGCGGCTTTACGTTGTGCGGAAATCAGCTCTGTAATATCATCAAATGTTATAATAAAACTTTGAATTTCTGATTCTTTTACATTGGCTGTAATATTGATTCGTAAAGTTCTAACACCGGTTTCTCTAGAGACGTGAATTTCTTCGGAACAAAGGAACAAAGGTGTTTGCCGAGCCCGTATCATTATATCTTTAGTTTCAGGAAGGATAGAAATAATTTTTTTACGCAGGAGGCTCTCTTGAGACTGCCCTAGAAAGTCACATGCGGGTTGATTCAGGAGGATAATCTCATCTTTGTTATCTAGGCTGATAATCCCTGCCGAAACGCCACTGAGAACAGTTTCTGTAAACTGCCCTCTTTTATCCAACTCTTCATTGACTTCCATAAGATTTTTACGTTGTTTAACAAGGCGTTTCGCCATTTTGTTAAAGGCGTTTCCAAGGTTTGTAAACTCTTCCAATCCTTTATGAATAGGAATATATACCTCAAATTGCCCCTCACTGATTCGCTCAGCGGCTTTGATGAGAGAAACCACAGGCATAGCGATACTATCTGCTAGGACGATTCCGACCCATACAGCGCAGAGAAGAAGAAGAAGAGTGACAATCGTAAAAATAAGCAAAAACATTATTTGAAGCTGCTCCTGCATTTTTCCTAATTGCTGGTAGCGTCCGACAGCTGTTTCTGTTTGCCGGACATGTTTTAAGACTTCTGGATCAATAAGACGGCTGACAAGCAGGTAAGAATCCACAAAGCGGTTTAATTTAAGGAGGGCTTGTATTTTATTTGTGTCTTTTTCAGCGAGGAGAATAATTTCGCCTTGTTCTGCGCGTTGAAATTCCTCTTCTGTTATGTTTTCCGTTAAGAGAAGAAGGCTAAGGGAGGAGCGCGCGCGTACAATTCCATGGCGATCTATGACTACGGCGTCGATCAGGCCTCTTACAGCAGTTTGGAGGGTTAGAAATTTTTCCATTTCCTCGAGTTTATGAGAAAGAAGAGCGGCTTGCCTATTTAAATCATTAGCGAGCGCAAAAATATCCCCTTCAATATTTCGTTGATGTTCATAGAGATATGCATTTGCGATTGCCTGGGAGTTATCAATTGCGGAAGATACTTGGCTGCTGAACCAGCTATGGAATCCAAAATTAAGAAAAAGAGCAGAGAAAACAGTAACTAATATGGAAGGAATGATGGCAACAAGGGCAAACAGAACCACGAGTCTGGATCGTGTTCGAAAGCCTGGGTTTTTACTTTGTGAAGCGCGTCGTACTTTAAGTATATAGCGTATGATAAGGATAGAAAATAGAAAAAGAAGAACGACATCTATATAGAGCAATGCGACAATTGAGCCTTGTTCCTGCAGCTGTGTAGAAAGGGCTGTTCGATTAAACAGGGTAATATAGAGTGTAAAAAAGATAGCGCCTAATGTTGCGAATACCAAGCCCCATGAAAACAACCGTTCCCAAAATCTTTTTTGCCGAATTGCCACTATAAAAGAGGCCATACATTTTATTTCCTATTTTTTGCGTACGAACTCTGGTATGGCGATGTCGCATTCTCCTATTTTTTTTCGGAGTGTATTTCGGTTGATACCGAGAATTTTCGCTGCGTTAAGTTGGTTACCGTCTGTATATTCCAGGACGACCTGTAGCAATGGGCGTTCGACTTCCTGAAGAATTTTTTTATAAAAAGTTCCATGCGGCATATCTTCCCCGCATGTCTGTAGGTAGAATCGCACATGATCTTCTACCAGAGACGAAAGTCCTTTTCCATTCCCATAAAGAGGCGGTTTTTTATTTTGTTTATCATTTTTTTTATGTTTTTTCACGTCATTCCTACTCCCCTTTGTGCTTCTATTTTTGTGTTTTCACAATGCGTAAGCGCATAGGCTTGTTCAAAAAAAGAAGCGATCAAAGTGCGTACTTCTTTAGTATTTTTGGCGCTATTAATTTTAGCGCGAAACTGAGCGCCTCCCCTCACCTCTCGGCTATACCAGCCGATATGTTTTCGGGCAATACGGACTCCTCTTTCTTGCCCATAATAATCAATAATCCGTTGAAAATGATCTAAAAGAATCTGTGATCGTTTCCAAAGGGAGGGAGAAGGATATTTTTCATGATTATTGAGATAAGCGATAACATGGGAAGGGAACCATGGGCGTCCATAAATCGCGCGTCCAATCATGATTCCTTGAGCACCGGAAATTTCCATGGCTTTCTTGGCGTCTTCTACAGTTGTTATATCTCCGTTAGCAATAACAGGAATAGAAACGGTTTTAACGACATCGTTAATTTTTTGATAGTCTGCATTTCCGGAGAAGAACTGCTGTCGTGTTCGTCCGTGGACAGTAGCCATTTGAGCGCCGTTTTCCTGAGCAATATAAGCTATTCGAGGTGCGTTGATATGATCTGTATCCCATCCTAGGCGCATTTTTACGGTTACAGGGACAGAAACAGCTTTTGTTACGGCGGCGATAATTTTTCCGGCTAGAGACTCTTCTTTCATCAGGGCAGCGCCTGCGACCCCTTTGACGACTTTTTTCACGGGGCATCCCATATTAATATCAATGATAGCCGCCCCTCTTTGTTCATTCATTTTAGCGGCCTCTGCCATTGCCAAAGGATCCCCCCCTACGAGCTGAACGGCTGTATTGCCTTCATCGAAATCGCAGGATGACATACGCAGGGTTTTTTCTGATGCTCTAATCATGGCTTTATCGGCAATCATTTCCGTATAGCAGAGTCCAACGCCAAATTGCCGTACAAGGGAGCGCAAGGGAAAATCTGTAACACCAGCCATTGGTGCTAAAAAAACATTTTGATCAAGTGTTACTGTTTTTAAGCAGATAGAGGGCATATTTTATCCTGAGTAATAAAAAAAATCTTAGTCCTCTAAGATAGCAATATGCGCTATTTTTTGCAATTGCAAAAAGATCCATAGAGTAATTTTTTACTTTTTATTAATTTTTAAGATATTTCCATGCCTTCCTGATAGACAATGACTTTATTTCTTCCTTGATGTTTTGCTCGATAAAGAGCGATATCTGCTTTTTCAATCAGCTCTCCTATTGTCTCTGTTTTTTCGCTTTCGCTGTGAAAGCTTCCTGTTGTCGCTCCTATACATAAGGGAACACCTGGTCCCTGAATATGAGACATTATATCACAAACACATATTCCGATACTGACGGTAAATTTTATAATATTTCCGGCATGAAGGATAGAAAGCTCCTCGACAGATCGTCGTATACGCTCTGCAATATGGATAGATCTTTCTCGCCCTGTTCCCGAGAGAATCACGGCAAATTCTTCTCCTCCTATTCGCCCAATAATATCAACAGATCGCAATTGATTTTTCAGGCATAAAGAAAATTGATACAAGGCTTTGTCACCGGCTTTGTGCCCGAAGCGATCATTGATCTTTTTAAAATAATCAATATCCAGCATAAAAACAGCGATTTGGCTTTCTTTTTCCTGACTGATCAGCAGAAAGCTGTCTGCTAGCGCCAGGAAGTAAGAACGAGAGTATACACCTGTTAGCGAATCTGTAGTTGCGAGGCGCTGCAGGCGCCTTTCTTTTTCTTTTCTCTGGGTTATATCATTAAAAATATAAACTCGGATTGTTTCACCGCCAAAGGAAGTAATAATTGAGGTAACTTCGGCATGAAAAGCGTGCTCTGATGTTTTTATAAGGAGTTCTGCGCGTTTTTTGTTTGACTCTTCCAGTGTTTTGAAATCTTCTTGGCTATCTTGGCTGATAAAATCGCTGATTTTTCTACCGTCTATTTCTTCTGCGGGTATTTGAAGATGATGAATCAATTGATTGTTGGCGTGTACAATCAGGTGTTTTTCGTTATCAACGATTGCTATAGCGACTGGAATATTATCAAGCAGCATGTGAAAATCGCTCAATCCCTCACGCAAGGCACGATAGTGAGAGCGGAAAGGCTTGACAATGCTTGCGCGCACCTTATAGATAATAGCGCCCCAAAGTAAGAGAATCAGAAAAACACCGCCACTGATATACAGGACATTCTGCCATGTCATAAAATGAATTGTCGGTCGATAAGAGACCCAATATTTATGATCGAAATAATCAAGTTTCCGTATATGCCATACTTTTTCGTTATAAGAAAAATAGTCATAATTTTTTCCTGCGTCCCCTTGTGAGATAATCTTTAACAGATGTTTTTTTTCTGCCGGCAAAAAGGTATCTCCTGCTTTTCCTACTGGAAAAATGACTCTTTCTGCTTTCTCGTCAAAGAGAGAATATTTCCATCCTGTTTTTTCTTCCATATCCTGAATCTGTGTGAGCAGGTGAGCAAGAGGAATTTCTATCATAAAAAAGCGTTGTTTTCTTTCCAGCTCAATTCCGGACACAAAAGAAAAGAATTCCATACCGGCAAGGAGCGAGGAATTTTCCGCACATTTATTTTCATCCTCACTGGCGCACATTATAAAGATATCTTCTTGGAATCCTGAGGATCGGTGTGCTATAGCTTGATTGAAAAAAAGGTCTTTTTTTTGAACTGCTTTTTCTCGTTCATCTGAGAAACAAGGATAATAGATGGCGATATTATCTTCTCCTAGAAACCAGAGCTTATGATTTTGAATATTTTCTATATTTTTTCTTCGGGATATAAAATCGTTATAGAGGGAGATCAAATGCTGAAGGATTTCGACTTCCCATACTTTCAGCCGCATAATTTCCGTTGCGCTGTAAGCACCGACAATTGTATCGAAAAGAATATTATCATAGCAGGCTTGCTCTTTTGAGGTGGGGGTATATTCTTCTAGAAGACCGTCTCTTTTCACACGGGTGTTTATTGTATGATTAACATCAAATAAATATTCAAAAATCTCTCCAAAGTCTTCCTGGAAAGCCGATGTATAAAAGTGCATGAGCCGTTCACTTTCCTGAAACTTTTCTTCCTCATGATCAATTTCCATCATGATGATGGGAGTCCAGATTCCGGCAAGAAGAAGGAAGAATCCTACAATAGAAAAAAGGATCGCCGCCGTGCGAAATTTAAATGTTGAGGGTGTAGAGAATTTGTCCAGCATAGAAGAATTAATACCTCGATTGACATTCTTTTAAAAGTTGTTTTTTTGTTTCAAAAAAAAGAACTTCCATTTCAGCGACCATATCATTTAGGTTTTCATAGTTATTTTCTTTAGCTCTTCTGCTTATTTCTTCTGTCATCGCAGGAAGTTTTCTAGCTGACAGATTTGCGGCAGCGCCACGAATCCTATGCATTTCTGCCTGTATTATTTCCTGATTAAAGTGAGATACCGCGTCATAAACAAGGGGAAAGCGCTCTTGTGTATCCTGCGCCCATACTTCAATAATTTCTTTTGCTGATTCTTTACCAACCGCCTCAATTAACTTACGAAAAGCGTCTTTGTCATAGATAAAAGTACTTGTATACTCCATTGTAGAAACCTTTACATAAGAATAAATTCGCTTGAATATTTCAGTGTGGCTGTAGTATATCGTATAAATAGAAAAGATACAATTTTCTTTTCATAAGCAAACGGTTTTTTCTTTTCGTAACAGAGTATTGAATTTTAAATGAAATTTTTAAAGTTATCTTTTTTCTAGAGCTTCTTGATAATAGCGAAATGCGCCGACATGAAAAGGAATTGATCCTCTATTAAAATTGTTCGCGATATCAATTTTTTCTCCTAGACTATGCCCCTGTTGATAAATTTCCAAAGAGCGCGGATGCCAGAGTGATTTTGTGATTTCATAAACAAGCGTGTTATCCAATGTATCCATTGCGAGAAGAAGAGACGGCACACGAATTGTTTTAATTTCCTGTTCTGTTGTATAGATAGTTTCCGGAATGGTTGAGAGGGTCCAGAATCGTTCCTGATAAAAAATAGCATCTTTCTTTTGGTAAGGAAGGGAGAGTAATTCTGCTTTTGACCCCACAAGGGAGTCTATTCTTTCATTAGGGTATCCTGTTACAACAAAGAATCCGTCTAGCTTTCCTGCCTCCAGAAGGATTGAGGATTCAAAACTGTCGATATAATAAGCAAAGAAATCTTTTTCCTCTAGGTTATAGAGGGAAAGAAAATTTCTAATTGTCTCTAATGTTCCCGATCCTTCGGATCCGACTGCGATATGTTGCCCTTTTATGTCTTCCAAACTTGTAAGAGAGGTTTCTGAATTGATAAGAAAGTGAAGATGTTCATCATAGAGTCGCGCGACAATTCTTAAGCCGTGGCAGTGAGTGTTTTTCCATCTTCCTATATTAGCCCATGCTTGCCATGCGATATCAGCTTGCACAAGTGCCATATCCACTTTCCCTGTGCAGAGATCATGTATATTTTGCGCTGATCCACTGGATGATCGTGTAACTGCGTTGAGATTTTCCACGCCGCATATCCCTCCTTTTTCGCATGAACGCGCTCCTTGCGGCTTACTGATAGCGTAAGCGATCAGAGCACCGATAGAGAAATATCCTCCTCCTGGGTATCCGGCGCCAATTTTAAAAAAATTTTTATCTGTTGCGTATGAGGGTATTATGAATAAAGCGTATGAATAAAGCGCGCTAATTGCGATAATAGTTTTTGCTCTGAGCAGAAAACTCAAAGGATATTGTGTGCGCAAATCTTTCTTTTTTTTACTGTTTATTTTCATGAAGGAAATTCTCTTTTAGCGCGGCGTTTTTTATCTCTTCAGGCTGTGCTATACTTATGAAAGCGTCATGAACATTTTTGCCGCAAGCGAGGACTGTATTTCCTTTAATCAGACCGTTATTAGCCATAAAATCAGATGTCCATCCTCCTGCTTCCTTGACAAGATGGATTCCGGCAAGGCAGTCCCATGAATTGGCCCATGGCTGATAAAATCCCAGCTGCCGCCCGGCAGAGACCCATGCAAGACTTAAAGCGCAACTTCCAATTCTACTCCATGTTCCGCCAGCGTGTGTAAGGCGTTTTATAAAGTCTGCTGTTATATCGGAAAAGTATGATTTATAGGTGCAAATCCCAATACTTCCTGCCGTCAGACTTTGGCTATTTATGGTTTGGATTGCTGTTCCGTTAAGAGTTGCGCCATGGCCGCGTCGAGCAGAAAACAGTTCATTATGAATGGGATCATAAACGATTCCCAGCTCCACGTCATTTTCACTATTGATAAAAGCGATACAGATGCTCCATAAGGGGATTCCATGAACAAAAGCCCATGTTCCATCAATAGGGTCAATAACCCAAACGCCTGTTTTTTCCGAAGATCCAGTAAATCCGCCTTCTTCTCCTAGGATACAATCTAGAGGAAATTTTTTTTCTAGCACGCCTCGAATTAATGTTTCCACATTGCGATCGGCCATTGTAACGACATCAGTATCGCTGTCTTTTTTATCAATGGCGAGTTCAGCACGATTTTCGTAATAGGAAAGCGCTCTTGCTCCTGCACGTAAAACCAGCTCACAGGCAATGTCAAATCTTTCCTGTATCGCATCATTATTTTGCTGTTTATCCTGTATCATTTTTGTTCCTTTTCTTAATTAAAAAATATTATAGATTACAGGAGCTGCCAAAAGGGGTTTTTTTCACACATTTCTTTTATCCTCGCTTTCCATTTTTAGCATTTCTTTCCCAAAAGACACCGTTTTCATATCCTTGTATTTGTTTATTATCCTCCGCCATTTCGAGACGTTTTTCTATAAGAGCGCAATATTTTTCTTCCTGTTCAATGGCGAGATAGTGTCGATTCAGTTTTTTAGCGGCTACTGATGTTGTTCCTGAACCTGCGAAGGGATCAAATATCATATCTCCTTCCTGGCTACTTGCTAGGATTAGTTTTGCGATTAGCTTTTCTGGTTTTTGTGTTGAATGTTCAGTATTTTCAGGCATTGACCAGAAAGGAACGGTAATATCCGTCCATAAATTTGATGGTGCCGTCAGTCGAAAAGGGCCCTCTTTTGTTTCGCTCCAATCTTTTGGTTTTCCTTTTTTGCTTCGGTAAGGTGCAAGAACATATCTTTTTAATTTTACCGCATCGCAATTAAAGGTATAGTTTTTTCCTTTTGTGAAGAACCATATATCTTCAAGGCAATTTTTCCAGTTTGCTTTTGCTCCTCTTCCTTTTTCCCTCTCCCATGTAATACGGTTTTGCACCTGAAAAAATTGAGAGCATACTTGATAAATCGTTAAAGAGGAATACCAGTCGCAACAGACATAAAGAGTTGCATTTTCTTTTAAAAGAGGTGCGATTTTTTGAACCCATTTATGTGTATAGTTTGCATAGTCTTGCATGGTCATCTGTGAAAATTTACGACTGGAAAAAGTTTTTGTTATATTGTAAGGGGGATCAACAATTGCTAGGTCGATAGAATTTTCAGGCAAAAGGGAAGCGAGCGCATTAAAATCGCCGCAGATTGTTTTATTAACGGGCAGCGTATTTGGCGTAAATGTTTTCTGATAGAGAATCTTTTTCAGCAAGATGTTTTTTTCTTTTTCCGAAAGCGTTATGGTTTTATTACGGGTTGGCTTTTGGTTCACGGCAAGTCGGCTTTTCTGCTATTTCCAATTAAAGAGAGTATTTTTAATCACGCAAATCTTACCACAGGATTGTTTTAAAAAATAGGGCTCACTATAAAAAGAGAGCCCTATTTTCGTCTTGCTTATATATTTATTTTACCATGCAGGAACAACGGCGCCTTTATAGCGTTCTAAAATATATGCTTTTACTTTTGGATCGTGATAGCATTCCATAAGTGTTTTCACCCAGGGTTTTTCAACATTTTTCGAATGAACAACAACGAGATTCACATAAGGAGAATCACCTCCTTCTTTAAGAAGTGTATCTGTTATAGGGTCAAATCCGCTTTGAACAGCAAAGTCTGTATTGATGGAAGCGATATCAACGTCATCAATAATTCTTGGGATCTGAGGAGCGTCCATTTCTATAAAGAAGAAATTATGTGGATTTTTCACGACATCGATAGCGCCTGCGGTAATTCCGGCATTGGGATCGATTTCAATAAGGCCGGCATTTTGAAGAATCAGTAATGCGCGTCCTCCATTTGTTGGGTCATTTTGAATAGCGACTGTCGCGCCTTTTTTCAGTTGAGAAATATCTTTTATCTTTGTTGAGTAGAATCCCATAGGAAAGAGGAAATTTTTTCCAACTGCGACGAGATCATATCCTCGTGTTTTGATTTCGTTTTGCAAGAAAGGATCATGCTGGAAGGAGTTGACATCAATATCCCCTGCGTCCAAAGCAGCGTTAGGGACAATATAGTCTGCAAAGCTGACGATTTCTATTTCAAGTCCTTTTTCTGCGGCAATTTCCTGTACAATATAGGCAACATCTTCATGAGGACCTGTAGAAACGCCCAGAGAGATTTTTTCCGCGTAACTATTTGCAGAAAAAGTCGCGGCTGTAAATAAAGAGAGTGTACTATAGAGTATTTTTTTTCTGATTGACATTGGCATTCTCCTGATATTTTAACAGTTAGGATAAATAATTTTATAATTTCCGTTTATCAAGCTTTTTAGAGACTTTATCTCCTGTTGATTGAAACAGTTGAACAATAATGATCAGCAGGATTACAGTAAAATTCAGAATAACGATATTGTATCGCTGATATCCATAGCTATAGGCTAATTGCCCAAGCCCGCCACCTCCGACGGCACCTGCCATTGCCGAGTATCCCAGTAGGCTGATGGAAGAAAGAGTTATTCCCTGAACAATTGTGGGAAGCGCTTCAGGAAGTAGAATTTTAAAAATAATTTGTAATTTTGATGCGCCAAAAGCCCTTCCCATTTCAATCAGGCCGGGCTCGATGCTTCTGATGGCGGTTTCAACAATACGAGCAATAAAAGGAATAGCGGCAATCGTTAAGGGAACGATGGTTGCGTTTGTTCCAATCCTTTTTCCTACGATCCATGCGGTAAAAGGAAAAAGGTAGATAATCAGGATAATAAACGGGATTGATCGTGTTATATTGACGAGTAATCCTACTGTAGCGTTCCATTTGTGCAGAGGATAAATATCATTTTTTCCTGTCATAGAAAGAAATACCCCTAAGGGAATTCCGCCAACACTTCCAAGAAGGAGTGACATGCCTACCATATAGAAGGTTTCTTGTGTTGCTTTAATGATTTCTATTCGGATACGTGTAGAAAGATCGATATTGAAGATAATTTCTATAAAGCCAAACAGAGGAGATAATAACTCAAACATAGCCTACAACCTCAACTTTCAGATGATCTTGTTTTTCCAGGAAATTCATTGCTTTTTCAAACTTTTGTTTATCTTTACAGAATTCAATCCATAAAAGCCCGAAGGGTTGGTCTTGTATTTTTTCGATACGCCCATAGAGAATATTAAATTGAGCACCACTTTCCTGAAACATGGATGCTAAGACAGGTTCTGTTGCTTTTTCTCTTTGGAAAATAATTCTGACAAGAGGAGCTCCATCGTGAATTTGTTCTTCTTTAAGGATAGTACGTATATAAGGCGGGATATCATGTTCTATAACAGAATTGACAAACCGTCTTGTTGTTGGGTTTTCCGGAGAGGAAAACAGATCAAATACATTATTAAGCTCGACAACGGCGCCTTGCTCCATGACGGCAGCACGGTGGCATAATGATTTAATCACGTTCATTTCATGAGTAATCAGAACAATAGTAAGATTCAGCCTTTTATTAATATCTCTAAGCAACTCTAGGATAGATTCTGTTGTTTCCGGATCTAGGGCGGATGTTGCTTCATCGCATAAAAGAATATCAGGTGACATGACAAGGGCTCGTGCGATTCCAACCCGTTGCTTTTGGCCGCCGGAAAGTTGAGAGGGCCACGCATCTTTACGATCGCTCAGACCAACAAGCTCTAAAAGAGGTGTAATCAACTCAGTGTGGCGTTGTTTAGGGATTTTGGCAATTTCCAAAGGGAAGGCAATATTTTGCCAGACAGTTCTGGAAGAGAGAAGATTAAAATGCTGAAAAATCATACCGGTTTTCTGCCGATGGATACGTAAACTTTTTTCCGACAGGCCAGACAGTTCTTTTTCCTCAAGGAAAAGCTTCCCACTGGAAGGGCGCTCCAGTAAATTGATCGTGCGTATCAGAGTGCTTTTTCCAGCTCCGCTTCTCCCTATGACGCCAAAAATCTCACCTCTTTCAATGGTGAGAGAAACAGAATCAAGAGCGGTTATATTTTCGGTTTTTTTATTATCTTGATTAAAGATTCGGGAGACATTTTCAAATCGTATCATTTATTTTTTTGCTCCTGTTTTTCAAAGGTCAAAAACATTACCTTATTTACCAAAGAGGAAAGCAAAAAAAAACGCCCTGCCATTCATGGGTCAGAACGTTGCTTCATGACCTCTTTAGCGGTATTTTTATAGCGCCCGCAAGCTGACCTGTCAAATCGGCGCTAACCATCATAGCTTTTTAAAATAGTAATATACTTTACCACAATAAAAAAGCAAACACAATTATTTTTTACAGTTAATTACATAATTCTATTGGATTTATCTGCAAATAGGCTTTATTTATCGTGTATCTCTGAATGGCTTGTTATTTTCTTTTGGTTTACCAAGCATAAAATATTTAATTTATTTATTATAAAAGTATTTTTTACGACTCACCTCCCCTTTTAGAAGGCTCCGCTTCAAGTGGTTTTGTATAAAAATCGCTTGTTTTAGGAACATGTGATTCTACAGGCTGGAAAACAGCGAACATTTCTATCATTATTATTTTGCTTAGTTTCATATTTTTAAAAATGATTCATCGCCTCAGAAAGAAGCAACATAGCCATGGATTGTCCATATGCCATGGGTCTAAGGGGGATATTTTTATAAAAATCCAATGTTGCCCCCATACGTGTTCCATAAGAAACATTCTGAACCTGCCCTTGCCTGTCAATCTGTTTTAAGACAGCTGTCAATCCTTTTATTCCGATTTCTTTATACTCTTTTCCGCCATATCCTTTTCGCGCGGCTTTTAAAAACCCATATGCAAACCCTGCTGTTGCTGATGTTTCTTCATAGGATGTTTCTTCAGTTAGCAATGTTCTCCACATTCCTTCTTTTGTTTGCAGGTTTTTAAGAGTTTCCATCTGATGGAGAAGAGTCTCTAGAAGGAAGCGTTTTAGCCCATCTTGCAGATTCATCATATCGATATAATCAAGGATTCCGACAGTGACCCATGCGTTTCCTCGTCCCCAAAGAGCGTCTGCGAAATTATGATTTCCTTGAAAGGTCCATCCGTGGTACCAGAGGCCTGTTTTTTTATCAACCAAATATTTTATATGGAGTAAAAACTGGTGAATACTTTCCTGTCTATAGTCATCTTTTTGAAGAACTTCTCCTAATTTTGCAAGAAAAAGAACTGTCATAAAAAGGGTATCATCCCATAATTGCTGTTCATTAATTTTATCGCTGACATCGTGTCGCAGGCCTCCTTCGTTTGTTCTTGGGAAATGGTTAATAACTGTTTCGGCCCAATCTATCAACGCTGGCAAGTAGCGTTCATTTTTTGTTTTCTCGTAAAGAAAGACCAACGCAAGCATCGGAGCTGTCGTATTGATATTCCGTTGTGTAGGCAGTCCTTTTGTAAGATGGTTATCGTACCATTTTTCAATCACGTGAAGTATTTCTGTACAGTTCAGCACTTCATAATATCGGAAGAATCCGTACATACCAACACCTTGAGGCCATTCCCATCCCTCAAAGCTGATATAGTCGCTTTTGCTTCCATCTAGGTTAGGTTCATCAAATTCTCCTTCATCCTGTAGAAGTTTAAGACCTTCTACCAGATGGCTCATTTTGTCTTTTAGATAATCTGTAGTAATTTTTTCCATTTCTCATAACCTTAAGTATATTTTTATTGATTTTAATTTCTATTGATTTTTTGTATATCCGCTATTTTTATATCTGGCTTCAAAGAAAAGGCTTCTTTTTGATAGATATTTCTTTCCTGTGATGAAAGTTCTCCCCACTGAGGATCAACAGTAGAGAGCATAGCATTCTGAGATTCAAAATGTATGGGCATAGTTGTAAACAGGCGGCAAAAATTTTCAAAATTTTCAAATTCATCAACGCTTCCTGTTTTAATCAGCCAGGCATTTTTTCTTCCTTTAGAAATCAGCTCTCTTCCTCTATTGAGTCCTGTTTCCGAAAGAGACAGCCCTTCCTGAGCGAAAATACCAATATAGGCGTTTTGAAACGAGGCGCATATGCGTTGATTTTTTTTCAATATTGCCTCAAAGCTTTCTATGGGGAAATAAAAATGCGTATAGTTGACCGTTTCTGACTGTGGGATATCATAGAGAGCCATAGCGATATTTTTATATTGAAAGACAGAGGGCAGGCTTCCATTTCCGGCCCAAAATCCTGGGCGCCCAAAACCGATTGGTATTGATTCTCCAGGGTGATTCAGCCACAGATGCAAGGTATTTTTTTCTCCTAATACGGTATAAAGGATAGTTTCCTGATATCCATGCCCATAAGGGTTATACTCTTGCGCTGACTCCATCAGGTAATAGTGTGTTTTATAAAGAGACAGAGAAACAAAGTTATTTTCGCCCTGGCTTTGTGTAACGATAAGGGCATCTTCTTTTTTAGGTGTTAGATAAACGTCAAGTGTTTTATCAGGCGTATAGTTTGATAGGGATAGCAGCGGAAGTGCCCAGCAAGCTTCATTAAGGTTTCCTGTTTTATAAAAAACCCAGAAAAATGCTGACATTTCATTAGAGCGCACGCCTTTAAGGTTTTTCTCATAGCTTCGCCCTTGAGAGGCTCCCATATAGCCGTGATGATGATGGAGCGCCATTTTCTCAAACAGAATATTCAGTGCTTTTTTAGCGTGTTTTTTCAATGTTTCGTGAGAGGAAAACTCGATAATTGTTAAAAACCCCATCATATCGATTGGAAAGTAAGGAATGGAATTCCACTCAGAAAGCTCGCATTGAAAGAAATGCTCAAACCATGCTGTCATTTTATCGTAAGCAACTTTGGAAGCTTCTTTTCCTGTCATGCCGCTGTTTGTAAAAATGTCATCGGGAAGAAACTCTCCTGCTATCATCTGGCAGCAATGAAAAAGAAGCGCGTGATTTTCGCTGAAGTACCACATGACATCATTTCCGGGCTCATCCATCCAGTATCGAAAATTCAAAAGTGTTTCTTTAAGCTCCTGTCGTTCGTCAGTGATATTTTCGGGATAATATTTCCATATCCATAGAAGGGGAATAATGGAAAAATCAGCGCAATCTCCACGCTTATTAATAAAGGCCATTGCTTTTTCAATAAGCTGCGTAGCTTGTGGAAACAGCGTTTTTTCCTGAGCGGCAAAAATTGCTAAGGCTCTGGCGGTATTTTCAATTCCGTAATGCGCGGAAAATGTAAGAGCTTGTTGTTTTCTTTCCAGTACGGTTTCCAAGGGGATTGGCTGCCTCTTTATATCCATAAATTCTGCTGGCAGTGTTCTATTGATTGTAATCGTACCTATTTGAAAGGCGCAGTTTATATAGCAAAATCCTACTGGAAGCTCTGTGACCTCAGGCAGAGAAAGGGATGTTATTTCGGGAGAAAGATCAAATTCATAGCGCTTAGGCTTACATGATTCGATAAAATTGCCCTCTACAGTTATGGAAACCTGTACGGGATATTGTAATTTTCCACTAAAATAAAGATGGGGACTTCCGTGTGAGAAGCGGTCTGTTTTAAAGTGAATGCCTTGAACCCATGTTTCTATCTCTTGAACATGGTTTGGATTTTCCGAAATAGGCAAAAAGCATGAGAGAGTCTTTTGGCTTTCAAGTGTCAGAAGGAAATAATATCGTGCGTCTCGCTCGCATAGATCGTCAAAAAGGATAATAAGCTCATTGTCTCCTTTTTCCAGAGAAAGAGTTAACGGCCATTGTTTTTCAACATTTCTTTGATAGGAGCAATATTCACCAACAGCTTTTCCATTCAGCCACAGAAAAGCGCCTCCGCATGTTGCTAGTATAAAGTCGACATCTTGTTCTGTTTCTGAATGGATGAATGTTCTGGCTGTTGTTGTTACATAGGTAGGAAAGAACCAGAATCCTGATCGCTCTATTTTTTCATTTTCGAAAGGAAAATAGATTTCACTGTAATGAGGGCTATCTTCTTTTTGCACAGTTCGTGTCTTTACCTGTTGCAGAAACTCTACTCTACAAGGATATTGCTGAGAGATAATACCATTTTTAAAAAAGTTTGCGCACATCTCTTCTTTCATAGGCTTAGGAGCGGCACGGAACTCTTTTTCTTCAAGATCGGTTAACTGCCAATGAGTCAAGGATTCTCCTTGTCGAAAAGACTTGACGAATTTTCCCATTTTCCTTTTCCTTTTTATTCTATCGATAGGCTTTTTTAATTTCTCTTTCTATACGTTTTTCAAGTCGCTGCAACGCTTGCTTGGGCGTATATTTTTTCTGCAGTGCTTCTACGATAGAAAGTTTTAACATATTGGATGCTTTAGGCATGACCTTATAATCCGACCAATCGTTTCCGGCGTATTCTGAAGAGACAGAGAGTTCGTTTGCAAAGATGTCAAACATTTCCTTTCCGATGCTGTAAGGTAAATCTTCATTATCTTTTCTAGGGCTGATAAAGAGGGATTCTAAACAATATTCCGCATTGACTTCCTGTGAGGCGAAATAAGCGAGAAACTCTTTTGCTTCCTGTTCATATCCACTGTTTTTCAGGGCCATGATATACTTCCCTCCTGGAACGGAAGAGCGGCGCTCTCCTTTTGGAAGGTAGGTCACTCCCCATTGAAAATTTTCAATTTCCTTATAGTTATTCAACATCCAATTTCCTGAAAGATGTGTTGCGACGGTTCCTGTCCTGAACAGAGCGTTTGGGTTTTCGCTGCCAAGCCATACTGAGGGAGGGATAATGCCTTCGTCATGAAGATGTACAAATTTTTCTAAAGCTTTTATAGATTGCGGTGTATTAACGAGTGTTTTTTTTCTGTCATCACTAAAAATTCGACCGTTATACTCGTATAATATTGTTGAGAATCGATGGGGTGTAAAGTCCCATACCATTCCGTATCGCGCGTCAGAATTTTCGACAACTTTTTTGATAGTTTCCTCAAATTCTTCCCAGCTCCAGACCTCATCTTCAGAGAGGGGCGGAACGATTCCTGCCTGATCAAAAAGCGTTTTATTATAGATTAATCCGTTCGCTGTTACATCTGAGGGAATACCATAAACTGTTTCATCTATGATATAGTATGATCTCAAGGAATCGAAAAATTCTTCAGGGTCAATATAATCGTTAAGAGGCAGAGCAAAATTTGCATATTGAACCGGATGAGGAATTCGAGAGATTGCAGGTGGTTTTTTACCGGCGATCATTGTTTTTAACTTTGTATCGATATCGCTATAGGCGACTTCTATGATATTAAAGTTAATATTTCCTTTTTCCTTTGCGTAGTGTTCTGCGATTTTTCTAAGGGCTTCTCCTTCCACGCCATCGCTCCACCAGAGAATATCGAGTGTTTTTGCGAATGCTGTATTTCCCAGAAGACATGCCGTTGCTACAGCGGCAATCCATTTCATTTTTTTCATATTTATCTCCTTGTTTTTTATGTATTTCTAGTCTTTCATCCCAGAGGTTGCCATTCCTTTTACAAAATATTTTTGGAAGATGATAAAGACAAATAACACAGGGATCATTGTTAATACGGACATAGCGAGTAAGCTATGCCAGTCGACCGAGAATTCTCCCATGAAATTTGCGATAGCCAATTGCGCTGTATATTTTTGCGGATCGCTAATGACAATAAGAGGCCAGAGAAAGTCGTTCCATCGCCACATAAAGGAAAATACAGCAAGCACAGCGATAACGGGCATTGCGATAGGAACGATGATTTTCCAGAATATTCTCCATTCCGAGGCGCCGTCAATTCGTGCTGCTTCCAACAGTGAGTCGGGCACAGAAAGAAGATATTGGCGCATGATGAAGACCCCTGTTGGTGTTGCGGAAGCAGGTATAATCAGCCCCCATAGGCTATTATAGAGCCCCAGTTGAGAAACGACGATAAAAATAGGGATCATAATCACTTCAAGGGGCACCATAAGTGTTCCAAGAAAAGCCATGAAGATAGCTGTTTTTCCTTTAAATTTATATTTTGCCAGCGCATATCCTGCCATTGTATTAATAATGAGTGTCAGCAGTGTTGCGGTTATGGTTACAAAAGCGCTATTCCAGAAAAAGAGAAGAAAGTTTCCTTTTTTAAGGGCGATTGTATAATTTTCCAATGTTACGGTTTGCGGAAGGAGTGTTGGAGGCCATTGAAAGAGCTCATCTTTAACCTTAAAGGAGCTCAGGACAATCCATGCGATAGGCAAGATATAAATGAGGGAAAGAATTCCTAAAATAATGTAATCTTTCAGGTGAGGCTTTTCGATATATTTTGCCATTTTATTCTTCCTCCTCACTTTTGGTGATTTTCATCTGCAGGAATGTTAGCGATGCTAAGATAATAAAGAGCGCAACGGACATGGCGCTTGCGTAACCAAGCTCATTATTGACGAATGCGCCTTCATAGATATGTTGCACAAGATAGGTTGTCGAGCTCCCCGGCCCTCCTTTTGTCAGGGTATAAATCAGGGGGTATGCTTTAAAGGATTCGATTGTCGCGAGGATCAGCACTAAAATACTGGTTGGTTTCAGCAGTGGGAATGTAATACGCCAAAAAACGGTTGATTTTTCAGCACCGTCGACCATGGAGGCTTCATAATATTGCTCGGGAATGCTTTGAAGTCCTCCGATAAAGATCACCATGAAGAATCCTATTCTGCACCATAGTGTTACGATAATGACAGAGAAATTCGCCAGATAATCCTGTGTCAGCCATTGTACGGGAGATAGATTCCAAATCTGGAGAATATAGTTTGCGATACCGAAATTATCCCCCAATATCCACCGCCAGGAAACGCCGATCACCACATAGGAGATCATAGCGGGCCAATATATAATGGCGCGAAAAGCGCCCTTAAATTTAATTTCCTTTACTAAAATCAAGGCGGCTCCTAAGGCGCATACAAAAAGAAGAGGAACTGTTACGGTTACATAAATGAGGGTTCGTATAAGGGCGCTGAAGAAATATTCATCCTCAAAGAGCATCGAGTAATTTTCTACGCCAATAAAAGTCATGGGATTAAGGCCATCATAGTCCATGAAGGAAAAAGCCAGGCCGTAAAAACATGGAATAACAATAAAGATAAAAAAGATCAGTAAGTTAGGTGTCAAAAATAAATAAGGAACAAGAAATTGGCGAAACTTGTACCAGAACAGCTTTCTTTCACTGATTGTTTCCCGAGGTTTTTGTGTGTTCAAAGAAATGTTTTGGTATGAAGCATCTGGCATAGTGCTTTCCTTTTTACTGTTTAAGGGCAACCCTGTTTTCAAATATTATAAGTAGCGGACATTATTTTTTTCACCGCTTTTCCACTTTTATCATGAACATTTTTTTCTGATGGGTTACAAGGTGATATTTTTTTCTGTATCTTTATCAAAGAAATGTAAGGAATCAGCATCAAACGAAAAGCAGCAGATGTCTCCTAATTGAATATGGCGTGCGTTTGGCGAGGGAAGCTTTGCCATATATTGCTTTTGGTCGATCTGATAATAAAGGACAGAGATATCTCCCATTTGCTCAACCAGCATGATTTTTCCGTTCAGGCCGTTATCTTTTGTAATGGTGATATGTTCTGGGCGAACGCCGAGCCAGATTGCTTTTTCGTTATAGGGTTCTAATATTGTTTTATATTTCTCCGCTACTTGAAAAGAGAAGCGATAATCAGAAAGCGTTACTGTTATCTTTCCTTGTGTATTTGTGATTTTTGCTTCAAAGACATTCATGGCAGGCGATCCTATAAATTTAGCGACAAACAGATTTCTGGGTTTTTCATAGAGCGTCAAGGGAGGATCCACCTGTTGAATTTCCCCATCTTTGAGCACACAGATCCGCTCTCCCATTGTCATAGCTTCGACTTGGTCATGGGTTACATAGAGGGTTGTTGATGGCACATTTTCTTCTCGTAATCGCTTGTGGATCTGAGAGATTCGCACTCTCATAGAGACACGTAATTTTGCATCGAGGTTTGAAAGAGGCTCATCGAACAGAAAAACGTCTGGACGTCGCACAAGGGCGCGCCCGACAGCGACTCTTTGCCTTTGTCCTCCTGACATTTGGCGTGGTTTCCGATCGAGTATCTCTTCAATTTCAAGCTTTCGCGCGACATCACGCACCTGTTTTTCAATTTCCGCTTTAGGAAGTTTTTGTATCTCAAGACCGAAGGATATATTTTGAAAAACGGTCATATGGGGATATAGGGCGTAATTTTGAAATACCATAGCGATCTTGCGATCTTTTGGCGGAAGGTGGTTAACGATTCTTTCTCCGATATGAATATCACCTCCGCTGATATCTTCCAATCCTGCCACCATACGAAGTAATGTTGACTTTCCGCACCCTGACGGTCCAACAAGAACCATAAATTCGCCTTCATGAATATGGAGATTGAGATTATCTATTGCAAGAAACCCATTATCGTACCGTTTCTGAACATCTCTCATAAAGAGTTCTGCCATATTGCCTCCCACATAGTGTTGTTTATTGTTAGCCACTCAATTTTATTTTTGAAAAGTCCGTGAAAAAAATTTCACAAATTGATTCCTTATTTTCTAAAAGACTACTATATAAAAGTTTTTTTATCAATAAAAAAATAGTGCAAAAATTTGCATTATTCTCTCATATCATTTATAGTTGAAAAATTACATTATATTAACAACGAAGAATTTATTGAGAATGACCCCTATTAAAAAACCACGTCTTGCTGATATTGCGGCTCTTGCTGGTGTTTCTGTCAGCACAGTTTCAAGGGTTTTAAATGGCGCGACTAATATCAGTCCTTCTGTTCGTGAAAAAATTATTAAGCTTGTGCACGAGCATAAGTCGACATTTTCTGATTATCGCCTTCCTTTATTCAATCATGTCACACTTGTTTCTTTGCGGGAATATGTTTTAGGAATTAATCAAGAATCTTTATATTTTTCAATCCTAGAAGCTATAAGAGAGCAATGCCAGCACTATAATGTCACTTTAGGAAGTTTTCTTTTTACACCAAATGTTTCCGAGGACTACGAATGTTTTAAGGATTATATTTCTAATCATGAACACCAAGCGTTTATTCTTTTGGGAGTTGATGATTCTTTTATTCTTGATAGGCTTCGTGAAAGTACCAAGCCCTCTATTTTAGTCAATAGTGAGGATTTCTGTATGTCTTTGGACAGCATTTCCCCTTCCAATCAGGGGGCTGGTTATTTAGCGACGCACTATTTACTGGAAAGAGGGCACCGGCAGATTTTGCACCTCTCCTGTATTAAGCGCTCTACACTTATGCACAGACGAGATGGTTTCCGCAACGCGCTTCTTTCTTTTGATCTCCCCTTTCATCAGAGTGATATTATTCCTCTTTCTCACCATACATTTGATGAAGGAAAGAAGGCTGTTGAGTCTCTTTTTCTTTCAGGAAGATTAAAAGAGATAACAGCTCTTATGTGTGGAAACGACCACATTGCTTTAGGGGCTATGGAGACCTTAAAAGCAAAAGGAATTTCTGTTCCTGATGATATTTCCCTTATTGGTTTTGATAATATTCCGATGAGTGCTGCGATTTCACCTGGATTGACAACGGTTGATATCCCATGCAAGGATATTGGTATACAATCTGTGGAATATTTGATCCGCCGCTCTTACACGCCAAAGCGTCCTGCTTTGCGTATAGAGCTTGGCGCCCGGCTTATTGAGCGGCAAAGTGTTAGTACCCGTTAAGCAATAGCTTTCGCCTTTTTTAACTTTTGTATGATCCCCTTCCCTTTTGGTTTGCGTGGCGAATATGGCTTGGCTGCGTTTGGCGAAACTAAACGATCTTTTTTATAGAAAGTGGCTAGAGGCGTTCTGTTGTTTGTGGATCAAACAGAGAGATTTTTTCAAGGTGGAAATCCAGCTGAATATCCTTTTGATCCTCGGTGACATCGTCAGCCGAAAGGCGTGCGGAAAGCTTTGTTCCATCTTCAAGGCGTGTCCATACCATGGTATCGGATCCGAGTGTTTCGAGAAGTTCAACAGGGAGTCGTATTGATGGTGCGTCGCTTTTCTCCTGATGTTTTTTTATATTTTCTGCTCGAATACCCATAATGGCTTCTTGGCCATTTTGGGGTGTTTCTTTAAATGGATAGAATGAAAGAGGAAATGATATGTCTCCCCATTCACCGTCTATAGTGCCTCCATTGGCTTTCAGCCGAATATTGATAAAATTCATGACAGGAGAGCCGATAAAGCTGGCAACAAAAAGATTCGCCGGTTTATTATAAAGCTCTTTCGGGGGAGCGGATTGTTGTATTTCGCCTTCTTTCAGCAGCACGACCTGTGTTGCCATAGTCATAGCCTCGACTTGATCATGAGTAACATAAATGATTGTATTGTTAAGAATCCGGTGAAGTTTTTTAATTTCCACACGCATTTCTGATCGTAATTTTGCATCAAGATTAGAGAGTGGCTCGTCAAAGAGAAAGACTTTTGAATCGCGCACTAGTGCTCTTCCGATTGCTACTCTTTGCCTTTGCCCTCCGGAGAGTTGTGCGGGTTTTCTATCAAGATAATCTGTAATTTGAAGAATATGGGCGGCTTTTTCAACGCGTTCTTTGATTTCATTTTTTGATAAGCGTTTGTTCATTTTAAGAGCAAATTCCATATTTTTTCGAACAGTCATGGTTGGATAGAGCGCGTAGGACTGAAATACCATGGCAATATTGCGTTGATGAGGTGACAGATCTGTTACGTCGCGTTCCTGTATCCATATTTCACCTCCGTCGATATCCTCAAGGCCGGCGATAGAGTTCAGTAATGTTGATTTTCCACATCCTGACGGCCCTAGGAGCACAAGGAATTCTCCTTCTGGGATGGAATAGGAAATATTTTTCAAGACATGATTTTGTCCATATAATTTATCAATATTTTTTAATTCGACACTGGCCATTTTTTCTTATCCTTTTACTGCGCCGGCTGTAATTCCGCGCACGAAATATTTTCCAGAAATAAAATAAACAACTAAAGGCGGCAACGCTGTCAGCAGAGACGCGGCCATATTCACATTATATTCTCGTTCTCCGTAAGTTGTATTGACGATATTATTAAGAAGAACTGTCATGGGTTGCGCTTCTCTTCCTGCGAATGTCAATCCCATCATATAGTCGTTCCATACACCGGTTACTTGTAAAATAAGAGCGACCATAAAGATCATGGATGAGAGAGGAAAGACAACATAAAGGTAAATTTTCCAAAACTCACCGCAATCTATTTTCGCAGCTTTGATAATTTCTTCTGGTAGAGAGACGTAGAAATTTCTAAAAATCAGTGTAAGAACAGGCAGCCCAAAGATTGTATGAATAAAAACGACGCCCCATATAGAATTGTAAATTTGCATGACGGTGGCGACTTTAATCAGCGGATACATGATCACCTGAAAGGGAATAAAAGCACCGAGCATTAAGAATGTCAGAAGTATATTCGCCCATTTTACGCGCCAAAGAGCCATTGCGTATCCTGTTATAGAGGCGACTCCGATAGAGATAATAACGCTGGGGATTAGAATTTTAACCGAGTTCCAAAACCCTGGTTGTAACCCTGTGCATTGCAGGCCTGTACAAGCACCTGACCATGCCTTTTTCCAAGGCTGAATAGTCCATGATTCCGGAAAAGCGACAATAGAGGATCCGAGGCGAATCTCTTCCATATCCTTAAAGGATGTAACAAAAACGATATAGAAAGGGATAAGAAAGAAAAGCGCTGAGATAATAAGGAAAAAATAGATCGCTATTCGCTGCGGCAGTTGTGTGTTTTTCTTTTTTCTTGGTTTAGCGATCGTTATCATGATTCTTTTCCTCTCCAATATACATAGAGTCCATACGGCATCAGGATAATGGCGACAGTCAGCAGCATAGCGATAGCGGCTGCAGATCCATAAGCGATATTGTTTCTTTCAAAAAAGGTAACCATCACGAATCGCGCCGGTAGGTCAGAGGCGTTTCCGGGTCCGCCTCGTGTAAGAGCAACGACAAGGTCATAGGCTTTTACAGTTCCGATTGCCAGAAGAACGACCGCTGTGATAATCGCGGGTTTGAGCATGGGGACAGCGACAAAAAGATAGACGCGCCATGCCGGAACGCCGTCCACTTTAGAGGCTTTCCATATTTCTACATCAACATTTTTCAATCCTGCGAGTAAGATCGCCATAATCAGACCGCTTGCTTGCCATATTGCAGCAATAATAACAGTATAAATGGCCATTTCTCTATTGATGAGCCAATCGAAATAAAAACTCTCAAATCCCAAATCATGCATTAATTTTTCTAACCCCATTGTCGGGTTGAAAATCCATTGCCAGACGAGTCCGGTAACAATGAGCGAAACAGCAAGGGGATAAAGAAAAACAGTTCGAAACAGTCCATCTCCTTTTATATTCTGATCCATTAGCACGGCAAGAAGAAATCCGATCAAAAGGCATCCAACAATAAAGAAAGAACCGAAGGTTAGCATATTGATAACGGCGCCTTCCCAGCGCGCATCGTTCCATAAGCGCATATACTGCATAAAGCCGTCAATTTTGTAGCTTGGTATGGTTTTTGATTGTGTAAGAGACATGTAAAATGTCCACCCAATTCCGCCATAGAACCCACAAACTGTAATAAAGACAGCCGGAATAAGAGCCAATTGAGGCATTAAATTCTGTTCTTTCATCATAAGCGTTTCCTGCTTTGGGATAAAGCGTTACGATTGCATCGCAAAGAGCCAGAGTAAAAAACTCAGACGCTCCTTTTTTCTTGATAGAAAAGCATACATATCCATTGGGACATCTTAAAAATAGTGATATATTCTAGTATGTTGAGACTCATTTTTAATATTTTACTTTAATTTGTATAATCAAACACGGTTTCTAGCTCTTTAATTGCGCGATCAACTGACATTCTCGGGCTATTCCAAAAGTTGGAAGTGACATCCAGCAGCTGTCCTCTCCAATCGCCTGTTGTATACCATGCGGGGTTAGGAAGTTGATAGTCTGGATTGCTGACAATCTCTAAGGAAAGTTGTGCGCATTCATCAATTTCGTTTTTATCCACATCTAGGCGAATTGGTGCTGATCCTTTGATATTGGAAAAGGCCACTTGAACATCTTTATCAAAGGCGGCGCTAATGAACGCGTTTTGCGCTGCTGTATTTTTTGTTTTGGGGAAAACAAAGCTATCGATGGTTAAGATAAAGGCTTCATTTCCGCCGGGAGCCATTGTGCATCCGAAATCCACACCGATTTTTTTCCCTGCGGCAAGGAACTCGCCTTTCATCCAATCCCCATGAATTTGCATAGCGGCTTTATCCTGTATGACTAGGTAGGTTGCGTCATTCCAGTTTCTTCCAGTTGCGCCTCGATCGGTATAATCTTTTATTTTTCGAAAAATCTCGAATGCTTTCCGCATTTCCGGTGAGCGCAGGGTGGATTTTTTTGGATTAGGGCCATACATATCCATATAGAGTTGTTTGCCCCCTACTCCGATAAGAACGTTATAAAAGAGGATATGTTCCTGCCAACTTTGCCCGCCATGTGCAAGGGGGATATAGCCTGCGGCTTTAATTTTATCAGCAACGACAAAAAACTCGTCCCACGTTTTCGGAGGTTGAATATTCAACTCATCGAAAATTTTCTTATTATAATATAGAGCGTTATCGGTATGAAGATTTATAGGAAGACCTAAAATGACAGTATTTCCTTTTTCGCCATGATAAGAAGCCATTTTTTGTGCTTCTTCCGGTATGACTTTAAAAAACCCGAGCTTTTCAACGTTATCGAAAATATTGTTCATTTTTCCTGCTTCGTAGAGCTCGCGAACAAATTCATCCGGATGGCTTTGAAAAGAGTCTGGGGGGTTATTGCCGGCAAAGCGGTTTCGGACGAAGCTTAAGGCGCCGTCGTTAGTTGCTATGGCAGAATCTTTCCACTTATAGCCTTTTTTTTCAAAAGCACTGACAATAACCTGTAAAGCAGCTGATTCACTACCGGAAGTCCACCAATGTATAACCTCAAGTTCTTGCTTTGCTTCTGCTGTAGAAAATGTTATTCCCCCAGCGATCAGGCATAAGACCAGATATTGAATCTTCATATTGCACTCCCTGTTTATTTTACTGTTTTATTAGCTATTATTATTTATGATTAATTATCCAGCAACTATAGCATCTCTGTAAAAACCTTGTCAATCAGACTTTAATTATCATGAGTTTTCTTTAATTTTATTCGTAAGGAAAAATTTATATTTATTTATGCAATAGAAAGGAATACACTCCAACGGAATATTAATTGATAAATAATAATTTAAGAACATTTAAAGGGAGAATTTTTATGGTACAACGTCATTTTCCAGCTGATTTTTTATGGGGTGCTTCAACGGCCAGCTATCAGATTGAGGGAGCTGTTCATGAGGAAGGAAGAAAAGATAGTATATGGGATGTTTTCTGCCGTCGCCCTGGTGCCATTCGTGACGGGAGCAGCGGTGAGATTGCCGATGATCATTATCATCGTTATCCTGAGGATATTCAAATTATGAAAGATCTAGGTTTAAAGGCTTATCGTTTTTCCTTATCTTGGCCACGAATTTTTCCTGATGGTTTTGGCACACCTAACGAGAAAGGGCTGGACTTTTACGATCGTGTCATTGATGAAACGCTTCGTCAAGGGATAGATCCTTGGATTTGTCTTTATCATTGGGACTTACCTCAAGCTTTGCATCGCAGAGGAGGTTGGACTAACCGAGATATTGCCAGCTGGTTTGGAGAGCTAGCGGAGATTTCCGGTAAGCGTTATGGCGATCGTGTTAAGGTTTGGAGTATCATTAACGAACATAGTGTTACGGCGTCTTTAGGGTATGAAATAGGAGAGCATGCGCCGGGAATAAAAGATTTTTATAGTGCGATTGCAGTGATGCATCATCAAAACTTAGCGCAAGGAAGAGCCATTGATATTTTACGTTCTCTTCATCCTGACAGTAAGGTAGGGACTATTTTCGCTCTATCGACTCAGACTCCTTATTTTGCGGATTGCCCAGAACATCAGGCACTTGCGAGCAAGGCGGAAGATATTATGTTTGGGCAATATTGTGATCCGCTTTATTTTGGAAAATATAACGCGCATCTTCTTCCGTATGTTTCAGAGTTTATTCAGGATGGGGATATGGATATTATCCGCAAGGAGATTGATTTCTTTGGTCTTAATTATTACATGCGTTATTTCATTCAGAAGACGAATTTTCCGACACCGTATGGATATACGGGAACTTTTATTCCTTATGGCGCTGCGAAGCTGACTGATATGGCCTGGGAAATCAAAGGAGAAGGTTTATATGACATGCTACATAAGATCAAGGCACGTTATAACAACCCGACGATTTATATTACGGAGAATGGATGCGCTATGCCTGATCATGTACAACCAGACGGCCGAATCGAAGATAATGATCGTATAGATTATCTTCAGGAATATCTCTCCTGGTCTCACAAAGCGATTAGTGAAGGTGTTAATCTGAAAGGCTATCTTATTTGGACACTGCTTGATAATTTCGAGTGGGCCTATGGCTTAGCAAAGCGTTTTGGTCTTGTTCATGTTGATTATACTACTTTAAAGAGAACGCCTAAGAAATCATGGTATTGGATGCAAAAGCTTATTGCCGATAATGAAATAGAGGATAATACTCTCTAAGATTTCTCTGTTTATTTTAAGCTTAAGGCCTGTCTGATTTTAAAAGTCAGAATTGGTGTTGTTGCATGATTTATAATATGTTAGCATAACGTTAATTTAATAATAAACCAATGTAATAACGGGAGTTTTCATATGTTTAAGCAATTTATGCATACAATTGCCTCTTTATGTTTAGCGGTGGTATTTTCTTTTTCTTCTGCTTATTCTGCGGAAGTGTCTATCGCTATGGCTTTAATTGGGCAGGATTATGAATTTATCAAAGATGTTGCGGCGGAATGGGAACAAGAAACAGGACACACGCTTAAATTTGTAGAGTTACCGAATAACTCGAGTGATCAGTTTGTTCAATTTAAAACCTGGTTATCTGCTGGAAGCAGTGATGTTGATATTTATCGTGTTGATACTGTTTGGGGGCCTCAGCTTGCGAGTCATTTTGTCGATTTAAAATCCTATGTTCCGGATTTGGATGAGATTGTTCCTTCTATCATTGAATCTCAGATGGTTAACGGGCATTTGATTGCGATTCCGTTTCATACAGATGTGCCTGTTTTATATTACCGGAAAGACTTGCTTGAAAAATACAATTACCCTGTTCCAAAGAGTTGGGAAGAAATGACAAATATCGCGTTTGATATTATGAGACGCGAGCGTTCTCACAACAGTAAAATGTGGGGGTTTGTCTGGCAAGGTGCGTCGTATGAAGGGCTGACCTGTAATGCTCTTGAGTGGATTAAGAGTTATGGTGGCGGTCAGATTGTTGAAACAGATGGCACGATTAGCATAAACAATCCTTATGCGGCCAAGGCAATCAATTTGGCGGCGAGCTGGGTCAATACCATATCTCCTCCGGGGATATTGTCTTATATGGAAGAGAATGCGCGTGGTATTTGGCAGCTTGGCAATTCGGTCTTTATGCGGAATTGGCCATATGCTTACTCTCTTGGGGAGTTAGACAATAGCCCTATTAAAGGGAAAGTCGGCATAGCGCCTCTTCCTTCCGGCTCTAATGAGACAGCTTCAACTCTTGGGGGATGGAGCATGTCTGTTTCCAAATATTCAAAAAACCAGCAGGCGGCGATTAGTTTAGCGGTAAAACTCGCCAGTAAGGACGTTCAAAAGCGCCAGGCGATATTGCAGTCAAAGCTTCCAACCTACCCTTCTCTTTATCAGGATCCAGATATTTTGGAAGCCTATCCATTCTTCGCTAATATTCTCGAGTCTGTCAAAGGAAGTGTTCCCCGCCCTTCTGCGCCGACGCAGCGACGATATCAGGAAGTATCAACAGAATTTTGGAATGCGGTTCATAAAACACTTTCAGGTAATGGAGATGCAGAGACAAACCTCAGTCAACTGGAGCGTCGCTTAAAAAGAGTTAAAGGCAAGTCCTGGTAAAATTATCATGCGGCTTCAAGGCTAGTATCAAACCATAAAAACAGGGAGAGTATCATGCCAACAACAGCTCTACAACCTGAGTTAAAGCTGCGATCCACTCGTAAGAAGACCTTAGAGACTTCTAAAATATCGTATGCACGGATATTTCTTTTACCTCTTTTGGCAACTCTTGTGCTGGTTGCTGGTTGGCCGCTTGTAAAGACAATTTATTTTAGTATTACTGATGCCGAGTTAGAGACAATTTCAGATTACAGTTTCATTGGTTTTAGTAACTATCTGGAATATTATGATGGGGAATGGTATGGTATTTTGGCTGATTCCTTATGGTGGCGTTCTGTTTGGAATACCTTTTTATTTACGATTATTTCTGTTTCTCTTGAGACATTTTTAGGAATTATTGTCGCGTTGGCATTAAACGTTTCTTTTCCAGCACGAGGAATTGTGCGGGCGGCGATTTTAATTCCTTGGGCGATTCCAACGATTGTTTCTGCTAAGATGTGGGCTTGGATGCTTGATGACCAGCTGGGGATTATCAACGATCTTTTAATCCGCATGAATATTCTATCTGAGGGAATTGCCTGGACCTCTAACATTCATACAGCTTTATTGACGATTATTCTTGTGGATGTTTGGAAGACAACGCCTTTTATGGCTTTATTGATTTTAGCGGCGCTTCAAATTCTTCCTAAGGATGTTTTTGAGGCGGCTAAAATCGATGGCGCTGGTCCTGTAAGGCGTTTTTTCTCTATTTCGCTTCCTTTGATTGCGCCTGCTTTAACGGTTGCGATCACTTTCCGAGCTCTTGATGCGCTACGTGTTTTTGATCTGATTTACATTCTCACACCCAATAACGAGGCTGTTATGTCCATGTCGGTTTATGCCCGTCGTCAGCTGATTGAATATTCCAAGGTTGGTCATGGTTCTGCTGCATCGACAGTTTTATTTCTGACTATCGGTTTTATCACGCTTATGTATTTGCGGATCAGCCGGAAGAATTTTGAACGGGGGATGTAGCTTATGGAACGGATCACACCTTATTTTCTTAAGATGTCTTTTTATATGTTAATTTTAATTATTATTATTTTTTCTCTATTCCCCTTTTATTATGCGGTTTTGACTTCATTAAAGAGCGGGACAGCTCTTTTTGAAACGACTTATTTTCCTAAACAGATTGATTTTTCAAATTATAAGTCTGTTTTAACAAAAGGAAGTTTTCTGCGCAATATTTTTAACTCTGTTTTTGTTGCGAGCAGTGTTGTTATTGTTTCTTTACTGATGTCTATCACAGCGGCCTGGGCTTTAGGACGTGTGAGTTTCAAAGGGCGTGGTTTACTACTTATGACGATTTTAGGGGTTTCCATGTTTCCGCAGGTCGCTGTGTTATCCGGTTTATATGAGATTGTTCGCTGGATGAATTTATTTAATTCTCCTTGGGCGCTTATTTTTTCTTATATGATTTTCACGCTTCCCTTTACAGTGTGGGTTCTCACGACGTTTATTTCTTCTCTTCCGAAAGAGATTGAAGAAAGCACCTATATTGACGGAGGCACACCATGGACAGTTGTTTTCAGCATTTTCCTGCCACTTATGTGGCCGGCGCTTGTAACGACGGGTCTTTTAGCGTTTATAGGCGCCTGGAATGAATTTCTTTTTGCGTTAACCTTTACGTTAACAAACGAACAAAGGACAGTGACTGTTGCCATCTCTCAGATTAGTGGCGGCTCAGAGCATGAGATCCCTTGGGGAAATATTATGGCAGCGTCTGTTATTGTGACGTTACCTTTAGTTGCTTTAGTTTTATTTTTCCAGCGGCGGATTGTCTCTGGTTTAACGGCGGGCGCTGTCAAAGGGTAAAACTGTTTAATCTAATAATTACTTTAAGGAAAAAAAATGACACACACGATAAAAAAAGATTGGTGGAGAGGCGCTGTTATCTATCAAATTTATCCTCGTTCCTACTATGATTCTAATGGCGATGGCGTTGGGGATTTAGAGGGCGTTACAGAAAAGCTTGACTATGTTGCTTCTCTAGGGGTTGATGGTATTTGGCTCTCACCGTTTTTTCCGTCTCCCATGAAGGATTTTGGCTATGATGTTTCGGATTATTGTGATGTTGATCCTTTATTTGGTTCATTATCTGATTTTGATTCTCTGGTTAAAAAGGCGCATTCTTTGGGCTTAAAAGTGATTATTGATCAAGTTATCAGTCATACATCTGATCAGCATCCTTGGTTTCAGGAAAGTCGCCAAAGCCGGGATAATCCCAAAGCGGGCTGGTATGTATGGGCTGATCCGAAAGCAGATGGCACACCGCCTAACAACTGGTTGTCGATTTTCGGAGGAAGTGCTTGGCAGTGGGATACGCGTCGTTGCCAATATTATATGCATAATTTTCTTAAGGAGCAGCCGGATATCAATTTTCATCATCCCCAAGCCCGGCAAGCGCTTCTTAATACGCTAGAGTTCTGGCTTAAGAGGGGTGTTGATGGTTTTCGTTTTGACACGGTGAATTTTTATTATCATGATGATTTATTGCGTAATAATCCTGCAGAGGAACGTCCTGGTGTTATTTTAGATATTGCGTCTTCAAACCCTTATGGATATCAGCAGCATTTATTTGACAAGACTCGTCCGGAAAATATTGATTTTATGGAAGATATTCGATCATTGCTGGATCGGTATGGCGCGACGACCTCTCTTGGAGAGGTCGGGGCCAGTCTTGACAGTATGCGTGTTATCTCGGATTATACGAAATCTAGCGAGCGTCTTCATATGTGTTATGGCTTTGATTTTATGAACTGTCCTTTAGAGACATCATATTTCCGCGAGCGTATTTCTGCGTTTGAGGAGATGAAGGAAGGGTGGATCTGTTGGGCGTTATCCAACCATGACTCGCCTCGCCATATCAGCAACTGGAGTCAAAAAGAGGAGGATCATGTTCCTTTAGCAAGGATGCTTCTTGTTTTACTGTTATGTTTAAGAGGAACGGCTTGTCTCTATCAAGGTGAGGAACTTGGGCTTGAGGAAGCGGATATTGCGTTTGAGGATCTTCAAGATCCGTGTGGAATTGAGTTCTGGCCTGAATGGAAGGGGCGTGACGGCTGTAGAACACCGATGCCTTGGGAGGGCGCAAAAACCCATGCTGCTTTTATTAAGGGCGCTCCTTCTTCTGTAAAGCCTTGGTTACCTATTCCTGAATCTCATAAGAAGAAGGCAGTTTCTTGCCAAGAGGGCCGTGAGGAGTCTTTATTATCTTTTTATAGAATGGCTATTCCTTGGTATAAATCTCATGAACCTTTAGTTAAGGGGGATATTTCTTTTCCTAGTGAGTCTCCTTCCCTTTTGGTTTTTAATCGGGAGTATAGAGGTGAAAAAATACTGTGTCTTTTTAATTTTTCTTCTATGCCTCAGCAATGGGAATTTTCTTCCGATGATGATGCATGGACGATTGAGCCTCTTTTGCACAATGGATCTTTTTTAAATGGAAAGACAATTGATATAGATAAATATGGGTTTTTCATTTGCAAAACGGTATGAAATAGCGTTGTTTAGGCAAGAGAGTTAGGAGTGTTTTTCTCTTTATTTCAATGAAGCGATTTCGCTGGGGCTTATTTCTATTGTTTTTCTTGTTAGCAGAGCGATTGATTTATGGCATCTACTTTATTTCAAAGAGAAAATACGACTTTACCACAGGGTAATGGGAATATACCTGCTTTACCTTTAAAAGCTAGGAGAGACTCTTTTTTTCTGACGGCGTGGTTTGCTGTTGCTTTTGCGAGTGGAATTGGTATTTTTTTATGGTTTCCGTATAATCCGCCTCTTTTTCCATTTTATGCAGGTTTTTTTCTTTTTTTCACAGCGGCTATTTTAGGAAGAGAGAGTCAATTTTTACGTATTTTTTTTATTTGTCTTCTTTTTTTCTCGTTTGGATTTCTGATTGCCTCTTGGCGCACGTCTTTTTTAGACACACGCCTTCTTCCTGACCCTTTAAGAAATATATGGATAAAAGCGTCTGTTGCGAAAGTCGAGCCTCACCCTTACGGGAGTCGTTTATTGCTTAGTGATTTGGCTGTGTCACGCCATGAATCGATTCCAATGCCTCAATTTGTGAGAATAACCACCCGTGATTTACAGTCGATTATCTTTCCTGGCGATATGATCCGCACACAAGTGACTCTTCTTCCTCCTTCTTTTCCTCTTTATCCTGGCGGATTTAATTTTCGTCGTCATGCTTATTTTCAAAAAATTGGAGCTTATGGATATGCGACAAGACCTATTTCTATGATAAACCGTTCTGAACAGGCGTGTTCTTTTTCCTGTTATCTTGCAAAGGTGCGTTATAAAATCGGTGAGCGTATCAGTAGAAACCTTCCTCATGAGCGAGGAGATATTGCCAGAATTTTTATTACCGGAGAGCGCTCGATTCTTCCGAATCAGACTTATGAGCAGATTCAGCAATCGGGGCTGGCGCATATTCTAGCGATTTCAGGTTTACATATTGGTCTTGTTGCTGTAAGTGTTTTTAGTGCTTTAAGGTTTATACTGGCTCTTGTTCCTTTTCTCGCTTTAAATTATCCGATAAAAAAATGGTCTGCTATTATTGCTATGTGTGTGACTGTGTGCTGGACGCTTTTAGCGGGAGCACCGCATTCTGCCATTCGGGCTTGTATTATGACGTCTGTTATGTTTATAGCGATTCTTTGTGATCGGAAGGCTATTTCTATCCATACGCTTTCTTTAGCGGCGATTCTTATTCTTGTGTTATGGCCAGAGAGTTTACTTTCGCCGAGTTTTCAGCTTTCTTTTTCAGCGACAGCTTCATTAATTATTTTTTGGGATCGTTATTCCTTCCGGATTATTGGTAATTCGTCACATTTTTTTCTAAGGAATTTTATTCAAAAGCCGATAGCGATTATCATAGCAACGCTTGTCACCACTTTAGCCACAACGCCTATTGCTTTTTGGCAATTTGGTTTTATTGCCAAGTGGGGTATTATTTCCAATATTATTGCTATTCCTATTGCCTCTCTGATTATTATGCCCTGTGCGCTTGCCGCTATTTTTTTGATGCCGCTAGGTTTTGAGAAATTTCCTTTGATGGGGATGGAGTTTGGTATTGATATTATTTTAAAAACAGCGCGTTATGTCGCATCGATTCCTGAGACAACTTTGATGCTTCCGCAGATTTCCTTATGGGCGACTCTTCTTCTGGTTTTTTTCATGCTTTGTTTTTTTCTTATTTCCGGTAAAGTGCGCTATGCTGCTTTTCTTTTTCTGCTTCCTCTTATATTTTTTCCTTCTATGATTATTGCTCCTGTCGCTGATATTTTCATCAACGAAAACGGGCGACTGATGGCTTTTCATTCGGGAGATAAATTTTACTTTTCTTCTTTAAGACGCGAGAAATTCACACAAAAAGCATGGGGGCAGAAAGCAGGAATAAAAGACAATAATATTGTCTCTTGGAAAGACTCTTCTTCTCCTGTTATATGTGAGGAGGTTTTCTGTAGGTTAACGTTTAAAAACCACTCTATTGTATTTTTACCCGATGCAGAAACGTTATCTGACGCATGCCCTAGCACCGATATTTTCATCGCGCCTTTTCTCTCTCGTTTAACCTGCAGTGCCGATACTGTTATCGGCAAGGAGGATATTTTTGAAAATGGAGCTCATGTTCTTTTTATACATGATGATAAAATCATTGTTGAAAATACAAAGGGGCAAAAGGAAACACGGCCATGGAACAGTTTGGATTTTGTTCAAAAAAAATAAAAATTTATAATGACCTTTGTAATAAAAATAGATACTATTAAGGGGGATTTTCCTCTTATATTATGTTGTATATGCGGAAAGGGGAAAAAGGGTATAAAAAAAGGATAAAGGAGAAAATTATGCCTCTTGTTTCTATGCGTCAACTTCTTGATCATGCTGCCGAGCATCATTATGGGCATCCTGCATTTAACGTCAGTAACATTGAGCAAATTCATGCTGTATTTTCAGCGGCTTCTCATGTGGAAGCGCCTGTTATCATGCAATTTAGCCGCAGTGCAAGACAGTATATGAAAGACAGTTTTATCAAAGAGATTATCTGTGCGATCAGTGAAGAATATCCTTCTGTTCCTTTTGCTGTCCATCAGGATCATGGTAATTCTTTACAGACTTGTTTATCAGCTATTCAGGCGGGTTTTTCTTCTGTTATGATGGATGGTTCGCTGGAATCGGATGGAAAGACTCCTTCTTCCTTTGACTATAATGTTTCTGTTACCCGTGAGATTGTTGAGGCTGCGCATGGTGTCGGTGTTTCTGTGGAGGGGGAACTTGGTATCTTAGGATCTTTAGAGACTGGAGAGGGCGAGAAAGAAGATGGCCATGGCTTTGAAGGAAAGCTTTCCCGTGAGGCTCTATTAACAGACCCTCTGGAAGCGGAAGAATTTGTCAAGAAAACAAATGTTGACGCTTTAGCGGTTGCTTTAGGAACATCTCATGGAGCATATAAATTCTCTCGTAAGCCTGATAGTGAAATTTTAGCGATTGATCGTATTGCGGAGATTAACTCCCGTTTGCCCAATACGCATTTAGTGATGCATGGTTCGTCTTCTGTTCCTCAGGAAATACAGGATAAAATCAATAGCCATGGTGGCTCTATACCGCAGACATTTGGTGTTCCTACGGAAGAAATTCAGCGTAGTATTAAGAACGGTGTCCGGAAAGTTAATATTGATACGGATTTAAGAATGGCTTTTACGGCGGCTATTCGTGAGCATTTTGTTCAAAAGCCGGCTGATTTTGATGTCAGGAAATATTTAGGGATTGCTTCTGAGGCGATGCGTGCTCTTTGTGAACAGCGTTATCATGAATTTGGGTGTGTTGGAAAATCTCCTTCTATTAAGCCAAAAAATTTAAGAACAATGGTTCATTTTTACAGTTAATTTTTTAACGCTTTTCAGGAAGACACTCTTTATGAAGATTGCCATTGTTTTGCCGCGTAACTTACATTTTAGCGCGATTGCGCCAACTTCTATAGATACGGTGGCGCGCCATTTCGCAGAAAACAGCGAATATCGTTCTGATATTCGTGTTTTTTGCACGCATTCCGATGGAACGATTGACTCTTTGGATGTTTGCACGATTGCGCCGCAGAAGCGTTGGCTCTCGGCTCTTCTTGTTTCTTTAAGAGCGTTTCAACCTGATCTTATAGAGGTTCATCAGCATGTCCCTTCTGCGGCATGGATTGCTCGAAATTATGTAGACTGCCCTGTTGTTTGCTTTCGACATAATCATTCTAAGCCGCCTTCTTTGTTGAAGCGTTATTTTATTAAATATCGAAGGCTTATGCCTCTTGCGCATTTTATTTTTGTGAGTGATTTTTGCCGTAGCCAATTTATCGATCTTTTCCCAGAGTTTCAAAAAAAGGCGTCAACAGTTTATAATGCGATTCCTATCACGCCTTGGCTTGGCAGTCCTAGCAGCAAGGAAAATATTATTGCTTTTTCAGGGCGACTGGATGAAAAGAAGGGTGTAGAGCCTTTTGCCCAGGCGTTAGCGTATTTCCTTCCTCATTCACCCGAGTGGAAAGCTGTTCTTATAACCTCTATCAGTAAAAGCGGAACTTCTCTTGAGAAGAGAGTTGAGAAAATTTTAAAACCTCTTCAGCATCAAGTTCGCTGGTATAAAAACAGCCCTCCTTCTCAGGTTCAAGAAATTATGAAACGTGTTTCCATTATGGTGATACCCAGCGCACACGAATCTTTTGGTCTTGTTGCTTTAGAAAGCCATATAGCGGGCGCCGCTATCATCAGCTCCGGTGTTGGTGGTTTAAGGGAGGTCAGCCAAGAGAATGCGTTTTATCTTACAGAAATAACCTCCAGAGGGATCGTGCATTCTCTTGAAGTATTAACGGCTGATTCAGCGCTGCGAAATCGTTTGCAAACGCAAGGGCAACAGTATGTTTTCAAAGCTTTTTCTATTGCAGCTCAGGCTAAAAAACTCGATACAATTCGGCAGGAAATCTGCTTTACTCATAAGCGATAACAGCTTTATTTTTTTCGCCACTGGCAGATTTAGCTACAGCCGTTTGTTTCCCCACAGGTCATGCATTTCAAGCATGTTCCATTACGCACAAGAGTAAAATGGCCACATGCTGTACAAGGGTCGCCTTCATACCCTTTTATACGTGCTTCATGAATTTTTTCCGCCAAATTGCTCTGAGAGACTTCTGTTTGGACAATGGCGTCTTGCTTTATCGTTTTTTTATTTTCGTTTTGGTTATTGTCTTGTGTATTTTGGTTAAGTGCTAGTTGCGCTGTTGCGTTTTTCATTTGGGTAAAGAATTCTGTGTAATGTTCATTTCCGGGAATTTTCTCATTAAATTTCTGACGGATATATCCTTGGCTGATATAGTGGCTAAACCCGTTTATTTCGTTCCCGCTTTCTTTTTCTGTTAAGCGGTCGGGAGAAAATTCATGAGAGATCAAATCATGGGCTAAATCGTCTCTCCCTAGATAAGAAACGGCAAGTTCTCTAAAAATATAGTCAATGATGGATGTCGCCATTTTAATGGCTTTATTTCCTTCGACGATTCCAGATGGCTCGAAGCGAACGAATGTAAATGAATCGACAAATTCATCAAGAGGAACGCCGTATTGCAAGCCGATAGAAACCGCGATAGCGAAATTATTCATCAGGCTACGGAAAGCGGCGCCTTCTTTATGCATATCGATAAAGACTTCTGCGAGAGAGCCGTCATCAAATTCACCTGTATGGAGATAGACTTTATGTCCCCCTATTCTGGCTTTTTGTGTATAGCCTCTTCGGCGTGCTGGCGGGCGCTTTCTATGGGAACGCTCAAGGAGCTGGCTAGTTGCTTTCTGTGCAATTCGAACTGATTTTTCGACGGAGTTTTCTATTATTTCCTCTTCCTGTGTAAAGATATCATCGACAAGAGCAGCGCTTAAAGGTTGAGAAAGCTTAGATCCGTCACGATAGAGCGCATTGGCTTTCAGACCGAGTTTCCAAGAAAGCATATAAGCCTTTTTGCATTCATCGACCGTCGCAGTAGAGGGCATATTAATTGTTTTAGAGATTGCGCCTGTAATGAAGGGTTGTGCCGCGGCCATCATACGAATATGGCTTTTGACGGAAAGAAAGCGTTTTCCTGTGCGTCCACAAGGAGATGCGCATTCAAAAATAGAGAGATCTTCTTCTTTCAAGTGTGGCGCGCCTTCGACAGTCATTGTTCCGCAGACATAATTATTGGCGGCGTCGATTTCTTCCTGAGAATATCCGAGATAATTAAGCATATTGAAGGAAATATCATCGAGTAAATTGGGCGCTATTCCCAGAGTTTCCTGGCAGAATTTTTCTCCGAGGGTCCATTTATTGAAAGCAAATTTAATATCGAATGCATCTTTCAAGGCTTGTTCTATTGCTTTTATTTCTTTTTTACCGAATTTTTTCTCTTTTAATGAGTCATGATTAATTGCCGGTGAGCCTTTTAGAGTCCCTCGCCCGACGGCCCATTTAACAATATCGTCTATTTCCGTGTCACGGTAGCCTTTTTGTTCTAAGGCGAGTGGCACCATGCGGTTGATAATTCGGAAATAGCCTCCTCCTGCGAGTTTTTTAAATTTGACAAGAGCGAAATCGGGTTCGATTCCTGTTGTGTCGCAATCCATGACCAGCCCGATTGTTCCGGTAGGAGCTAGGACCGTTGTCTGAGCATTTCGATAGCCGTATTTTTCTCCCATTTCTAGGGCGCGATCCCACGCTTTTTGGGCGGCTTTTACCAAATTTTTATCGGGGCATGCCTCGCTGTCTAAAGGAACAGGAGGAATGGAAAGACCTTCATAGCCTTCATTTTTTCCATAAGCAGCTCGTTGATGATTTCGGATAACTCGTAGCATGTTTGCTTTATTTTTTTTGAATTTTTTAAAGGTGCCTAAATATTCAGCCATTTCCGCAGAGGTCGCGTAAGCGACTGCGGTCATCAGAGCTGTAATTGTAGCGCAAATTGCTCTTCCTTTCGAGGAATCGTATGGAATGGCAGAAGCCATTAGATAGCCACCGATATTGGCATATCCCAGCCCCAATGTTCGAAAATCGTATGAGAGTTGAGCGACATTTTGGGAAGGATATTGCGCCATCGCGACAGAAATTTCCAAAGCGATTGTCCAAAGGCGCACGGCATGTTCAAATGCCGGCACGTTAAAATTCCCGTTATCATGGCGGAAGAAAGAAAGGTTTAAAGAAGCGAGGTTACAGGCTGTGTCATCCAGGAACATATATTCCGAGCATGGATTAGAAGCGTTAATACGTCCACTTTCGGGGCATGTATGCCATTCATTAATAGTTGTGTCAAACTGTAGTCCGGGATCTGCGCATGACCATGCGGCAAAGGCAATTTTGTCCCATAGATCTGGAGCGGAAACTGTTTTCGAGACTTTTCCGTTTGAGCGCCATGTCAGATTCCAAGATTGATTATCGAGAACATTTTGAAGAAACTGGTGTGTTACGCGTACGGAATTATTGGAATTTTGTCCAGAAACTGTCACATAGGCCTCAGAATCCCAATCGCTATTTAAAATTGGAAAATCAATTTCCTTATAGCCTTGTTCAGCCAATTGTATTGCTCTAAAGATATAATTTTCCGAGACTCCCAGTTGGCGAGCTTTATGAGCAATTTTTTTCAACAGAGGGTTTGAAACGATATCAAAATTTTCTTTTCCTTTTTCATATCCTGCATGGCATGCTTTTATAATTTCATTCACATAATAATGAGAGATACGAGAGCCTGTTACCAAAGAGGCGACTTTTTGTTCTTCCTTCACTTTCCAGTCGATAAAAGCCTCTATATCGGGATGGTCGACATCTACCACGACCATTTTAGCGGCTCTTCGTGTTGTTCCTCCTGATTTAATTGCGCCGGCGGCACGATCTCCGACGGCCAGAAAGCTCATTAATCCGGAGGAATATCCTCCTCCGGACAGGGATTCTCCTTGCGCGCGTACTTTAGAGAAATTGCTTCCCGTGCCGGAGCCATATTTAAACAGGCGCGCTTCTCGGAGCCATAGATCCATGATTCCGCCTTCGTTGACCAGATCGTCTTTGATGCTTTGGATAAAGCATGCATGGGGTTGTGGATGTTTATATGCGCTTTCAGAACGTTTTAACTTTCCGCTTTTAATATCCACATAGTAATGTCCTTGTGGAGGGCCATCGATTCCATATGCCCAGTGCAATCCTGTATTAAACCATTGTGGTGAATTGGGCGCAGCAGCTTGCTTACAGAGCATATAGCGCATTTCATCATAGTAAGCGGATGCGTCTTTATCAGTATTAAAGTATCCGCCTTTCCATCCCCAGTAAACCCATGCGCCAACAATCCTGTCAAAGACCTGTTTTGCGCTTGTTTCTCCGACATAGCGTTGATCTTCCGGATATTTTTCCAGCTCTTCCTGATCGGGGACTCTTCGCTGAATCCATAGAGGAACGGAACGTTCTTTTACAGGTTTCAGTGCCGCGGGTATTCCTGTTCTTCGGAAATATTTTTGCGCTAAAATATCCACAGCAACCTGCGACCAGGAAGCAGGTACTTCTATATTCTCCTGATAAAAGACAACACTTCCGTCGGGATTTCTAATTTCGCTAGAGACTTTTTTAAACTCGATAGAATCATAAGCTCCACCGAAGACTGTAAAAAAACTTGATATTTTCACTTGTTTTTTCCGATATTATAAATGTTACTGTTATTATCTTCTTGCTGTTCATCAATTTTCAGACATTCTAAAATACGCAAATCATAGATACTATGTTCCATTGCGGATATAGATGGGCTTGAAGAAAACATCCATCCTGTAAAAACAGTTTTTCTTTCCTGTTTAAGACTGCGCTCATAGACTTCAAGAAACGCGCCATTTTCTGGTGTTTGTATGGGGCTATTTTTATGACAACGCCGCATGATAATCACCAAAGAGTTGAATATGACCTCTTGATCAATCGGGACGATAATTTCAGAGGTCCGAGCAGTTATTTTATCAAGGCCTTGTACAAGCACCGCATTAAAGTCAATGGGGTTCCATTCTTCTCCATAGAGAGGTGAAAGCGTGCCGCAGAAAGTAAAAAGAAAAAAGAAAAAAAGTATTTTCAGATATGAGTTAATTTTATACATGTGTTTTTATTTAATTTCCCGTTGCCAGAAAAATAACATTGGATAAGAGATCTTCGATCGCCTGATAATCTTTTGTTTTTTTAATTTTTTCTCCGGAAGCAAGGGGGATTTTTTCCTGCCCGGGATGTAATCTGACATATTTCGCGCCCATAAAGCCATCATCACTGATCTGAGCGAGTGTATCTTGTGGAAGATCGATAGTTGAAAAAATTGCCATGGAGACAACGGCTTCCCATGTATCTGTATCTAGTTTTTTATCGACGACGGCGCCAACTTTTACGCCATTTACTCTGACATCGTTTCCAATTTTAAGGCCGCCGATTTTATTAAAAGAGGCTTGTATCAGGTAGCTGTCGCTTGTTTCATACTGTGTTACTTTCCAGGCGAAGGCAATAAAGAAAACTGTTACTGCCAGCACAACAACGCCCAAAATTGTTTCAATAAGACTGCGTTGCATTATTGTTCCTCAACTTTTCTTTTTGCGCTTCCTTCCTCGATGATTTTTTCGATGATATCACCAAGGACCATAGCGCTTTGCGTATAGGTGATTGTTTCCATAGGCCCAAGGAACAGATCTTCCATTCCCAAATCAATTTCTATAGCTTTTGCTCCTAATAATCCTTCTGTATAAATCGTCGCATAACTATCGATAGGAAGAGAGATTGTTTTTTGAACAGCGATTGTAACAAGAGCGTTAAAATAGCTATCCAGCGTCATATTTGTTACAGATCCGACCTTCACGCCACTGATCCGGACAGGGTCATCAATCCTCAGACCGTCGGCCTGATCAAAAATAACATTATAGAAGGTGTAGTTTCCTCGTGCGGCTGTTTTTACTTCTGGCACCCATGACAGTGCCGCCCATAGAATAAAGGCAAATAAAAATAGCACGCCAATGGTAATTTCTTTTATTTCTTTTGTCATATTAATGATATAAACTACGTTATTTTTTTGGATAGTGATTTATGCCGATTCGGAATCTGGGCTCCAAGGAGTGTATCGTTTATTTTTCTGCTGATTTGCTTCATAGGAGTAAGCATATAGCGTTCCTGAGAGATTCGGGAGATGTTCTTGCCTCCATTCCGGAGCCTCTTGGTTACTAAGTGGAGTATCAACAGTATGGTTAAGCCACATACGCCATTCCGGAGGAACTTTTGAGGCTTCTTTAATCCCTTTATAGATAACCCATCTTCTCTCTCTTCCCCATAATTTCGCTCGGCTGGAATGATAATAGCGATTTCCGAAATGATCTTCTCCGATCATTTTTCCAAAAAGGCGTGTATAAACGAATGTTCCAATATCCATAAGATTCCTTACCCCTTTTTCGTAACAGTTTACTAACAGATAAAAATTATCCTAACCTCTTCTATTTTAGTATTATTTTCTTCTGATCAAAACGTTAACAAAGTAAAGAATTATAAAAATCAGAAGGTTATAAGTGCCGCTCATGCAGAAGATTTTATTATTCTACAGGAGAGTAGTCTAATATCAACTAAAATCTTAAGCTCTTTTGAAGATATTGTCAGTAAAATTTTTCTGCGGCTGTTGTATTTATGGCTTAAAGCGCGGCACTTTCTTTCGGTGAGTGTGTTTAAAAAATTTGATTTAATCTTTCTTTAAGCTTACTATTATTTTCAAGTAGCGTTAACCATCTTTATAGTCAATGAATTTTTCTATAAAAGCGGCTATTTACTAAGAGAGCCCTCTACTTCCTGAAAGATTTTTTGTAGAAAAGTGCCTCACTTTTTCCAGGGCGGTTTTAGTCATTTTGTCTAGGGTTTTTTTCGATATTCTGACTGTGGGTCCTGAGATTCCTACTGCTGCGATAATGCTCCCTTGCTCATTAAATAGAGGAAGGCCAACACACCGAATACCCAAGGCATATTCTTCATCGTCAATTGCATATCCTCTTTGAGCGATACTTTTAATGTGTCTGTTTAGATTTTCTTTGCAACCAATTGTAAATTCTGTGTATTTTTTAAGCTCTTTTATGTTTTCTAACAGAAATGGCTCAAAGGCCAGGAAGGTTTTTCCCAATGCTGTGCAGTGGAGTGGTGCGAAGCTACCGATATCATGTTCAACTTTAAGGATATGATCCGATAAGACACGTTCTATATAGAAAGCTTTATTTCCCACTCTAACAGCGCAGTATACTGTTTCCCCTGTTATTTCCTGCAGATTCTGTAGTAACTGAGTGGCACTATCTTTGACTTGCTCAAAGTCAAACATATTACTGCTTTGGTGATATTTAGAGGGGTTTACAAAAAGACCAGAAGAAAAATAGCGTTTATTTTCTCTTGTAAGGGAGCCGCAATCCTGCAGTGTTTTTAAAATTTTAGAAGCATAGCTTCGGCTGATATTGAAATATTCCGCGACATCTGTTATTCGCATCCCCTCTTTAGAGTTTACAATAAGCTTCAATATTTTCAGACTGGTTCCAACAGATTTTATTGACAATAAAAGCTCCTAATTTTTTATATCGTGCGATCATTCCCTAAATTTAAATAAAAAAACTCTATTTGTAAACAATTATTTCTTTTTCTTTCTGTTTTTATTTAAATGTTGACATATAGATAATTTTCTGAAACTCTAAATAAAGGATCCATAGTGTATCAGCAAAGGATAGTATTGTTGATTTTTCTTATCTGTTTTGTTGGTTCATGGCATTAATTTGTTGGTATATGCGGGAGGCTTTTGCTGACATGTTAGGAGGCTTGTTGTGATAACAGAAAAAATTGCAGAAAAGGCGTATAAGATCAGGCGCCATGTTATTGAAGCTGCCTTTTCCACTTCCTGTGGTCATATTGGTGGTTCTTTATCGGAAGCGGAGATATTATCGGCTTTATTTTTTGAGGTTATGGATATTGATCCTCTCTTCCCTACTCGTTGTGAGCGTGATCGCTTTGTTCTTTCCAAGGGGCATGCGTCTTTAGGTTATTATGCGGCTTTAGCGCTTAGGGGATTTTTTCCGCCTGAGGAACTTCATACTTTTGATTCTTTTAATTCTCGTCTTCAGGGACATCCTGATATGCATAAGACTCCTGGGGTTGATTTTTCTTCTGGTTCTTTAGGGCAGGGTCTTTCTGTTGCGCTTGGTTTTGCGTTGGGAAGAGAGAACAGAGGGTTGAGTTTTACAAGCTTTGCCCTTTTAGGGGATGGAGAATGTCAAGAAGGGCAAGTTTGGGAAGCGATCATGTATGCGGGTGACAAGAAGGTCAAGGGACTGGTTGCTATTATTGACAATAATGGTGTTCAGCTTTCTGGCACGACTGATTCTGTTTTAGGGATTGAGCCTTCTCTTGATCATAAGATTGAATCGTTTGGTTGGCATGTTCTTCGGTGTGATGGCCACGATCCGGGTGCTCTTCTTCATACTTTAACGCTTTCAAAAGAGATTTCTTCTACGGTTCCTGTCGCGGTTATTGCGGATACTATCAAGGGGAAAGGGGTTTCGTTTATGGAGGGTGAATATCATTGGCATGGTGCTGCTCTTAGTAAGGATGAGGCTGAGCGTGCTCTTTCTGAACTTGATCATTCTTTTAGGGGAGTTTAAATTATGTCCACATATCCTATATCGTCTATGGTTGCGCATCGTGATGCTTTTGGTCATGCGCTTGTAGAATTTGCGGATCGGTATCCTGATCTTGTTGTATTTGATTCAGATGTTTGCACTTCGACAAAGACCTCTTTATTCCGGGAGGCGTATCCTGAAAGATTTTACCAGATGGGGATTGCGGAATCCAATATGGTTGGAGTTGCTGCTGGTCTTTCTTCTCTTGGCTGTACGCCTTTTGTTTCAACTTTCGCTGTTTTTTTGGCGAAGCGTGCGATTGATCAGATTCGTGTTTCCGTTGCGATTGCGCAAGCGAATGTTAAGTTAAACGGCGCTTATGGTGGCCTTCCGACGGGTCGTGCCGGTGCGACTCATTCTTCTGTAGAGGATATTGCTGTTATGCGCTCAATGCCTAACATGCGTGTTCTTGTTCCGGCGGACGCTGTAGAAACGCGTTTAGCTGTACAGCTTGCGCTAGACACCAAGGGGCCTGTTTATCTCCGGACAGTCCGTTGTCCTGTTAAGGTTGTTTTTCCAGAAGATCATACTTTATCATGGGGAGAGGCCACAATTCTTGCACAAGGAAACGATGTTGCGTTAATTTCCACGGGAATGATGACACCTAAGGCTTTACACTCATGCCGAAAGCTTCAGAAGAAGGGAATTTCTGTTCGTCATATTCATATGCCGTCTATCAAGCCATTGGATGAATCGGTAATTATAGCCGCTGCAAAAGAGTGTGGTTTAATTGTCACTGTTGAAAACCACAGTATTATCGGAGGATTAGGAAGTGCTGTTACAGAGGTTGTTACACAACATCATCCCTGTAAAGTTGAGCGAATTGGATTTCCAGATATTTTTATGGAATCCGGCGATGATGAGGCTATTTTTTCATCGCTTGGTATGAATGTCGATGAGATTGCATCATCTGTTATGTATCTTATGGACTCTAATCGTTTGAGTTATCAAGAAAATTTAAAATGCATATAAGGAAATATCCTGTTTATTTCTTATACCATTTCAAAATAAAAAGCAGAAAGGAGAGCTTTCATGAAAGTCGCTGTTATTAGTGAAATTAGCGCTATTAGTCGCAATCCGGATATTTTAGGTGCTTTGGAAGGATATGATCACGAGATTATCAATGTAGGGATGAGTCCTTCACGGGATACGCCAGAGCTCCAATATAATCATAGTGGATTTTTAGCGGCTCTTCTTCTGAACAGCAAGACTGTTGATTTTGTTATTGGTGGGTGTGGTACGGGCCAGGGATTTATGATTTCGGTTTCTCAGTATCCCAATGTTTTTTGTGGTCATATTCTCACACCTCTTGACGCTTGGCTGTTTGCGCAGATTAATGGTGGGAATGTGATTGCTCTTCCATTCAATCAGGGGTATGGCTGGGCGGGCGATATCAATCTCCGCTTTGTTTTTGAAAAATTATTTTCCACTCCTTTCGGCAGCGGTTATCCAAAGGAGCGGCAGGAGCCTCAGCGAAAATCCCGACAATTGCTTTATGATATTTCTCAAAAGACCCATCAGGATTTTCATACAATTTTACAATTGCTTGATCGTGATTTTATTGCTCATTGTCTTTTATTTCCGGGGATCAGGGCGCTTTTAAATGTTCCTTCAATAGAGGATTCACATTTACGGGATCATTTAACGAAATTTTATGATGAAAGCTAGCTCTATGGTAAAGTCTGATTGTTTTCACAGAGCCGATCGTTTAAAAAATTATCCGACTGTTACGGCTGCTATTTCTGATGGCGCGATTGATCAATTTGCGTCTATTTCTGTTAGCGAGGCGCTTATTCTTGGCCTTTATAACCAGGGTGTCAGAAAATATATTGGCATTTTTGGCCATGGATCCACGCATATTGGAGATGTTTTAAGACTATATGAAAAAGCCGGCGCGCTGAAAGTTTATAATGTTAGAAATGAGGTGGAGGCGTCGCATATTGCGCTTTTGTTAAAATGGCACTTTCATGAGGAGTGTGCTGTTTTTACTTCGATTGGTCCCGGAGCGTTGCAGGCGTTTGCTGGCTCTTTGGCGCCAGCTTCCAATCATGTTGGTGTTTATTATATATTTGGTGACGAGACAAGTCATGACGAGGGTTTTAATATGCAGCAGATACCCTCTCCGGATCAGCATTCTTTTTTAAAGATGATGTCGATTATGGGCGGGGCTTATGCGCTTCACACGCCTTATGCGATTTCCAGCGCAATGAGAAAAGGTATTGCTCATATTTTCAATCCATATAAATCCAGCCCCTTTTATCTTCTGATGCCGATGAATATTCAACCTGTATTTATGGAGCGTTTTAATCTTTTGGAGCTTCCACTTCCGCCGCAAAAGAGTCGTTTTACTTCTGCCTCGGAAACGCATCTTCATAAGGCTGCCGAGCTGATTAATTCTTATGAGAAGATCACTGTAAAAATTGGCAATGGAGCGAAATTGATTCCGACTTCTTTGCTGGAGTCTTTTCTTAAGCGGTCTGCTGCTGTTTTAGTTCATGGTCCTTCTTCCACTGGTGTTATCCCCTATTCTTCTTGCTATAATATGTCAGTTGGGGGTTCTAAAGGTTCTATTAGCGGCAATTATGCGATGGAGAATTGCGAGCTTTTGATTGTGATTGGCGCACGGGCTGTTTGCCAGTGGGACAGTTCAGGAACAGCTTTTAAGCATGTTAAGGATATTATTAACATCAATACTGACTTTCATGATGTTATTCATTATAATCGTTCTCTTCCTTTATTAGGGGATGCGACACTTATTTTAGAGGCTTTGCTTGAGCATATTGATAAAGAGGCTGAGACTTCGCCATGGCTAAAAGCTTGTTTTGCGCAGAAACATGCATGGGACGACTTTAAGCAGGAGCGTTATAACACCCCTACTCTCTTTGATAAAAAATGGCAGAAGCACCTGCTCACACAGCCTGCTGCGATTAAGGCTTGTATTGACTTTGCGGACAGCAAGGGGGCACTGAAGCTTTTTGATGCGGGCGATGTTCAGGCTAATGGTTTCCAGGTTACGGAGGATCATTCCCCTAACCAAACAATAACGGATACAGGCTCTTCCTATATGGGATTTGCGAGTTCTGCTGTGATTGCGGGTGGGATTGCGGATCAGGGGCGTTATTGTATTGCCTTTACGGGGGATGGAAGTTTTATGATGAATCCTCAAGTACTTATTGATGCGGTTGAATTTGGCATTAGTGGTATGATTCTACTGTTCGACAACCGCCGTATGGGTGCAATCAGCAGTCTTCAGGAGGCACAATATAATGTTGATTTTAAGACAGATGACACAGTTAATGTTGATTATGTCTTGATGGCGTCGGCTTTTAAGGGTGTAATGCCTTTATTTGGCGGCTATACTATTTCTTCTTTACAGGATGCTCTTAATAAGGCTTATGAGCATAAGGGATTATCGCTTGTTCACATTCCTGTTTACTATGGAGAGGAAAGGCTTGGAGGTTTAGGAGCTTTTGGTTCTTGGAATGTTGGAAACTGGTGTTGTGAAGTTCAGAAAGAAAAGCATGAAATCGGTTTATAACACTGTATAACTAAAAAAACAAGCAAGCCATAGGCTTGCGACAGGGAGTCAAGTATGAAAAAGTATTTATCTATTCTTTTAGTTTTAAGCGTCACTTTTTTAACAACAAGTGAGGCGTTTGCGAAGCGCTATAAAATTGGTCTTTCCATGCAGGGATTTAAAGGGATCTTTACGCAATATATTGTTGCGGGTGCAAAAGAGTTTGCCTCTCAGCATAAAAAGGAAGTTCGTCTTGTTGTTGTGGATGCGGAAGATCGATCTGACAAGCAGGTTGGGCAAGTCGAGAATTTTGTTGCTGCTAGGTATGATGCTATTATTATCAACCCAGTTGACTCTCAAGGTTCCGCTGCAGCGATTGAGGTTGCTAAAAAAGCGAATATTCCTATTATTACAGTAAATACAACTGTTCGTAATCAAGAGAAAGTCTCCGCCCATGTTGGCTCTAACGATGTTCAGGCTGGCGAGTTGCAGATGCAATTTTTGGTTGATCAGATCAATGAGAAAGGCAATGTTGCTTTTATGCATGGAGCGATGGGTCATTCCGCACAAGTTCAAAGACGCATAGGTTATATGAATATTATTGATCAATATCCTGACGTTTCTGTTGTTTTTGAACAATCTGCCGATTGGGCGACTGATAAAGCTATGAATATCATGGAGAATTGGTTGCAAACAGGGAAGTCTATTTCCGCTGTTGCTAATAATAATGATACAATGGCGTTGGGAGTTTCCAATGCTGTTGAGGGAAGAGGGAAAACAGATAGTATTATTGTCGCCGGCATGGACGCGATTCCCGATGTTCTCAGTCGAATCAAGTCGAAAAAAATGAATGCTACACTCTGGCAGGATGGTATCGGCCAGGGATATCATGCGGCTCGTCTTGCCTATGAGGCTGCCCAAGGGACTATGATTGCTGACTATAATATTCCTTACGAGTTGATCACACAGGATAATATTGATCATTACATTGAAAAGGCAAAAGAGCGCGATAATTTAAATAAAAAATATAATTAAGCGTTACAGTATTTTTGCCCTTTTGAGGGAAGTTGCTCATCTAAGATAACAGCAGAGAGGTTCTATGTCTGATTTTTATGTAGAGATGCATGCTATTAAAAAAAGCTTTGGAGGAGTTCATGCTTTAAAGGGGGTCGATTTAAAGGTTGCCAAGGGAAGTATTCACGCTCTTATGGGAGAGAATGGCGCTGGAAAGTCAACATTGATGAAAATTTTAACAGGGAATTATACCGCTGACAGCGGAGAGATTTTCATTGATGGCCATCCTATTCGTTTTAAGAAGGTAGCGGATTCTATCAAGCATGGTATATCGATGATTTACCAGGAGTTGAACTTAATTCCTCATATGAGTATTGCGGAGAATATCTACATTGGCAGGGAGCGTCAGAAGCTTGATTTTATTAATTTTCAGCATATGCGTGAAAAAACACAGGAGCTTTTGGATTACCTGAATATTTCCTTATCGCCTGATACGCTTGTTCGGGATTTAAATGTTGCAAAGATGCAATTGATTGAGATTGCCAAGGCGATTTCTTTTCAATCGCGTGTTATTATCATGGATGAGCCTACTTCCGCTCTTACGGATACAGAGATTCAGTCTTTATTCAAGACGGTTGACAAGCTCAGGAATGATGGTACAACGATTATTTATATTTCCCATAAGTTGGATGAAGTATATCATTTATGTGATTCCTGCACGGTTATGCGAGATGGGGAGTTTATCGGCTCTGCCTCTCTTGCTGATCTTCCTATGCCTAAGCTGATAGAGATGATGGTCGGCAGGAAGATTGAGGATGTATTTCCTCCGAGGCGCCATCTTCCTCAGCAAAAAGAGGTTGTTTTAAAGGTAGAGAATCTTTCACGCCCTGGCGAGTTTGAGAATATTTCGTTTGAGCTGCATAAAGGGGAGGTTTTAGGGTTTGCAGGTTTGGTCGGCTCTGGTCGAACGGAAATTGTCGAGACGATTTCGCAGATTCGGAGGGCCAATACCGGTCGGATTTACAAGGATGGCGCTCCTCTTTCTATTCGCTCTCCAGAAGGTGCGATTAAAAACGGCATTTGCCTCGCGCCGGAAGATAGAAAGCTTTCTGGTTTAGTTTTAAATATCCCTATTCGAGACAATATCATGATTACTATGATAGAGAAATGTTTAAAAAAGGGATTTTTAAGCCGTTATTTAGTCAATAAAGAAATCAACAGCTCTATGGAGGAATTTCATGTGAAGGCGCCTGACATGAATGCGGCAGTTAAAACGCTCAGCGGAGGCAATCAGCAGAAAGTTCTTTTAGCGAAGACTCTTTTTTCCGATCCTGAGATTTTGATTCTTGATGAGCCCACACGGGGGATTGACATCAAGACAAAGAGTGAGATTTATCATATGATTTCCGATCTTTCAGAAGCTGGGCAGTCTATTATCATGGTTTCCTCTGAGCTTCCCGAGATTTTAGGGTTATGTGACAGGATTATTGTTATGCATGAGGGTCGAATTACGGGCACGTTGGATTATCAGGATGCAACTCAGGAGTCTGTTATGGCTTATGCGATGGATGTTGCTTAATATGTGGCTTAATAATTAACAGAATAATAGGGAGAAGACACAGTGACAGGGGCACGACTTAAAAATTTTATTTTTTACAATGCTATTTTAGTTGCTTTTATTGCAATTTGCATTGTTTTTACATTATCGACGGAATTTTTCTTAACACAGCATAATTTGATCAACATTCTTCGGCAGGTTTCTTTTATTGGGATTGTTGCGCTTGGGATGACTCTTGTTATTATCAGTGGTGGTATTGATTTATCTGTTGGGTCTCTTTTGGCGTTAACGGGTGTTATTGTTGCGACATTGCTTCACGTTGAGGGAATGCCTATTCTTGTTGCGATCGCTATTACGGTTGTTGCGGGAGCACTTATGGGCATGGTTAGCGGAGTGATTATCGCGTATGGGGATATTCCTCCTTTTATTGTGACGTTAGGAATGATGACTATTGCGCGTGGTCTTGCTTTAATTATCAGCCATGGTGTTCCGGTCGGAGAGCTTCCGGAGTCTTTTGTTACTCTTGGTCGCGGGACATTTTTAGGAATTCCTCTTCCTGTGATTTTTTTCATTCTTTTGGCGATTATGATGGATATTCTTTTGAAGAGGACGCGCACAGGTCGTTATGCTTATGCGATTGGCGGAGGCGAAAAGGCGGCTTATGCTTCGGGCATTAATGTTAAAAAGTACAAAATTTTCTTTTATATGATTTTAGGTGCTTTATCGGCATTTTCGGGAACACTTCTTGCTTCTAGGGTTCAATCGGGGCAGCCGGGCATCGCCATTGGTTATGAGTTGGATGCTATTGCGGCTTGTATTATTGGTGGTGTTAGTTTTAATGGTGGTATAGGAAAAGTTTGGGGAACTGTTTTTGGTGTTTTGATTATTGGAACGATTAACAACGGTTTAGATCTTATGAATGTTCAAAGCTATTATCAGCAACTTATCAAGGGAACGATTATTATTGCGGCTGTTTTTGTTGATAGGAAGCGGCAAGTTTAGTGTGTCTCTTATTTTAAGCGGAAAGGAAATTATAAAATTATGAAAACTGGTCGATTACAAGTTGGTTTTATTGGCCTTGGAAGAATATCTGATCTTCATATTTTAGGCTATCAGGATAGTAATGAGGCGGATATTTGTGCGGTATGTGATCCAAATACCGAGACGCTACATTCAAAAGCGAATCAATGGTGCGTTCAAAACCGTTACCAGCATTATCAGGATCTTCTTTTGGATGATACGATTGATGCTGTTGAGATTTTGACCCCTCAATTTCTTCATGAGGAGATGGTAATCGCCGCGGCAAAGGCTGGCAAACATATTTCCTGCCAGAAGCCTTTATCGATTGATTACGATTCGGCTGAGCGTATGGTTTCCTGTTGCCGTGAACATGATGTTATTTTAAAGCTTAGTGAGAATTATCTTTATTATCCACCGGTTGTTTTGGCGAAAAAAATGATAGATGATGGCTTGATTGGCACGGTAACAAATATCCGTATTAAAATGGTCGCGGGGAGCAATGGTGGCTGGCCTGTTCCAGAATCCGCTTGGAAATGGCGCGCCAAGGAGGCTCAGGCAGGGCGAGGTACACAAACCTTTGATCATGGCCATCATCTTTGGGCGGTAGCGTGGTTTTTACTAGGAAGGATAGAGAAAGTAAAGTCATGGATCGATATTGACGAGGAGGGTATTGATTCTCCTGCTTCTATTATGTGGAAGCATGTTGATGCTCATAAGTATGGTCAATGTGAGTATGTATACGCGAAAGATCTTCATATTCCTTCGGATTACTATTCCAATGATGAGTGGTTTGAGATCAGTGGCTCTGCTGGTATTATAAAAATCAATCGCTGTAATGGTCGTATGATAGACAGCCCGCCTGTTTCTGTTTTTACGAACAGTGGCTGGAAAGACTATGATGTTCCTTCAGATTGGAAATGGGGATTTTATCATTCGACAAAAAACTTCATTCGGGGTCTTCATGGGAAAGAGCCTATTTTTCCCAATGCGCTAGAGGCGCTGGAGCTTCTTGATATTGATCTAGCGATTTCCCAATCGGCAAAAGCTGATAAAACCGTCATGTGTCGTTATGTTCAAGATATTCCTGCAGCACGGCAGCAGCAGAATCTACCTCCTTCTTTCAGCCGTGTCTCCTGATTATTCTGTACGAGGGGATATTTTTTACGGTATAGGAGGATTAAAGTAGGAGAAGAGTATGAACATTCATACTCTTCTCTATTTTTATGCTTACTTAAACGAGCGTTAAGTATCGGCCGTAGAAACTGTTCGCTCCCCTGCCCTATTTCCTAGCCTTATGTATTTTTTCTGATCTCTCAGGAATTATTTTGCGGAAAAGATTGTTTATAGAAGTTTGCTAAGGTATGGAAAGCTTTTTTCTTTGTTTTTTTATCCGCGGCGATAAGCCCTTTTCTGTTATATCCATTTTGGGCAACATTTTGCCGTCTTTCTGCTCTGAAATCATACAATATCCAGGGTGTTACGCCGCATAGCGCGGGAACAGAGGGCAATATTTTCGCTTGGTTTTCATAAACATCCACTTGCATTTCCTCACTAAACCAGCTATTTTTTGGTGCGTTTGGTCCTATGAGAGCGGAAGCGCCCAGCTCTGAGATCACGACAGGTTTATCAGGAGCGGAATTTTCGCAAATTTGAATCAGGTCTGTATATTGTGGAATATACCAACCATAATACTCATTAATACCGATCACGTCGAGATATTCCGAGAGGCGATCTTTAATCCGTAGATTTTCAAAGTCAATCAAACAAGCCGCTGTCACGAGACGTGTTTTATCCAGCTGTTTTGCTTGTTCCACAAGTGTTTTCATAAAATGCAGTCTGATATCTGTATCGGCGTTTTCATTACCAACGCTCCAGAAAATAACGCTAGCTCTATTGCGATCTCTTAGGATCATTTCACTCAGTTGGTTACAGGCGTTATCCAGTGTTTGTTCATTAGAGAAGTCAATTGCCCAATAGACAGGAATTTCATTCCATAGAAGCATACCGATAGAATCGGCGATTGCCATGGCTCGTTCGTCATGGGGATAGTGCGCGAGTCTTACAAAGTTGCATCCGAGTTCTTTTGCATGCTGAAAGCGGCGATAAATATCATTTTCATTGGTGACTCTTCCCATTTCTTCATCATCTTCATGGACGGAGATTCCTTTCAGGAAAATAGGCTCTCCATTGAGAAAGAGGTTTGTTCCTTTTGCGGTGATTTCTCGAAACCCTATTGACTCGCTGATGCAATCTTCTTTAATAGAGAGGGTAACGTCATAAAGTTTTGGAGCGTGAGGGGACCATAGATTAATATCGGCTTTAAGCTCCACTTTCCCTTTGCCTTCTATAATGGGAATTTCCATATCAATAGAGAGTTCAGGTATAGAGATGTGCCCTTGTGTTGTAGTGGGTTGATTCAAGAGGATCTCTGCGGAGATTTTTTTCAAGCCCGTATGAGGAATCAGGGAGACAAAAGCGTCTTTAATATAGACTTCTGGCAAAGAAAAAACACAGACCGAGCGATGAATTCCGCCATAGTTGAACCAGTCCGTATGGCGCATGGGCACATCTTCCCGTCGTCGATGGTTTCGGACGCAAAACTGAATAGTATTTTCCCCTTCTGTCAAGTAGGAAGCAATGTCAACGTAAAAGGGTGTAGAAGCACCCTGGTGAAATCCGACGCATTGCCCGTTGATAAAGACAAATGCTTCATTAGCGGCTGCGCCTATGCGGAGCATTACATATTTTCCTTTGGGCAGTTCTTGTCGGTTAAATCGTTTACTGTACCATGCTGCTCCTTCGAAATAGTACCATTGTGGCTTAGCTGTATTCCAGCATCCCGGGATAGGAAATGTCTCTCCCATAAAAGGGTCGTAATCTCTTGGGACATCCCATTTTTCCATGGGAAGCTGCTGATAGCTGTACCATTTCTGCCGTAGCCCTTCTTCATGGAGATCCAAAGTAAAGTACCATTCTCCATCCAAAGAGGTTGTTTTTCGATCGGCCATGATCACATGGTTTTCTGCGGTTATTTTTTTTTTCATATAAGGTTTGTCAAAATCTTCATCATGAAGGTGAAAATAGGTATCCTCTGCCATTTTTCCTCACTCTATTCTTTTCGCGTTTATTTTCCGGTTCCAAGCTATTTCTTATAGTTATTGAGTATCGTATAGAAATGTTTTTGGGTCAATGGCGAGATCTGTTATTTTTAAAATATCGAGTGTTTTTGATAGAGGAAAGAGCGGGCTTTCTATTTTCCCTTCTTTCAGGCAGCGTACTACTTCCTGTACTTCGTGAATATATCCATTGGCCATAAATGGCAGATGGATTTCTTTCAATTCTTTTGTATTTTCCTGAAAAACTGTGATTGTCTGAGCGGCATGAAAGGGATCATGTATTTTTACATATCCTTTTTCCCCAGCGATAACAGCATTATTAGGCATCGGGTGAACAATACTATAAGAGAGCGAGGAAGAGGCGCCTGATTCATGTGTAAGCAACAAAGAGCCTGATTCATCGATATTATTTTTCCATGAGACATGGGAACGCACCTTTTGTACGGGCCCTAGAAACTCTAATGCGAAAGCAATATTATAAACAGCCAAGTCCAGCATCCCTCCTCCACCGAGAGATCGCTCAAAAATACGCTTTGCCCAAGAGAAATGGGGAGGTATTTTTTTGCAGAAATCCGCTCTCATAGATTTGACAGTTCCGATAGTGCCTTGTTTTACAATTTCTTTTGCTTTAATAACAGCAGGTAAAAATTGGGACCAGTGCGCTTCCATAACAAAGATATTTTTTTCCTGTGCGCGCTTAATAATTTCCTCTGCTTGTTTTGCGTTCATTGTAAAAGCTTTTTCGCACAAGATGGCTTTTCCATACTGAAGACACAGCAGCATATTTTCATAGTGAAACATGTGAGGCGTTGCGATATAGACGACATCTACGCAAGGGTCTGCTAGCATCTCTTCATAAGAGGCGTATGCTTTTTCGACACCGTATTCTTGCGCAAAGAGAGTTGCTGTTTCTTCTGTTCTTGAGGCGACCGCATAAAGAGACGATTCCTGAGAGTTTTTCAAATCAGCTGCCATAATCTTGGCGATTTGCCCAGTACCTAAAATTCCCCATCGTATCATTATTTTCTCCCTCTAATCTATATGATATTTTCTATGATTTCGACTACTCACAGAGTGTGGTTTTTTCATTTGATTCAACTATTCTTTACCTGCCATCGGCAGGGCAACAATGGTTACAGCTGGTTGATATTTTTCTCTGTGGTAATATCGAATATGTGAATTTGTTCTCTATCAATATAAATATCGCCTTTACTTCCTTCTTGGAAATGGCTTCGTAAATCGAGGCGCGCGACGATTTTATCATTACCGATTTTAAAGTTAATATCTTTTTCAAAACCGAGAGATTCCACCACGTCAATTTCAATATTTTTGATCACGGAGTCTTCCGGAGCTATCGGCATATGGAGAGGATCTTGCATAAAATTTGGCCGTATACCAATTTTAACTTCTTTTTTTTCTTGTGCACCTAGGTAGCGTTTGGCATTTTCTTTATGTGTGTCTGCCAGAGGCAAAGCATATCCCCAGAAATCAATATAGTCTTTGTAAAGATCAGCCTTTAGGATATTCATGGAAGGAGCACCGATAAATGTTGCGGTAAACAGGTTATGGGGGTTAAGATAGATTTCCATGGGTGGGCCGATTTGTTCGATATAGCCGTCTTTCATGACAATGACTTTATCCGCCAGTGTCATGGCTTCCACCTGATCGTGTGTGACATAAAGGCTGGTTGTTTTTATTTTTTGATGTAGGCGTCGAATTTCCGTCCGCATTTCGTGTCGTAATTTCGCGTCTAGATTTGAGAGAGGTTCATCGAACAAAAAGACATCCGCGTCTCGAACAATTGCACGCCCCATAGCCACTCTTTGGCGTTGTCCTCCGGATAGCGCGGAAGGTTTTCTATCCAGGTAGCTTTCTAACTGCAGGACTTCCGAAGCGTATCGTAATCGTTTGTCGATTTCTTCTTTAGGAAGTTTTTGTTTGAGAAGCCCGAAGATAATATTGTCTTTGACTGTTTTATGAGGATAGAGAGCATAATTTTGGAAGACCATTGCGATATTGCGATTTTGGGGCATAATATCGTTTACAATCCGATCTCCGATAGTGATATTGCCTTCTGTAACGCTTTCCAGCCCAGCTACCATGCGTAAGGTCGTGCTTTTTCCGCATCCGGAAGGGCCGACTAAAACAACGAATTCCCCATCTTGGATATGGGCGGAGATTCCGAAGACAACCTTTATTTTTCCATATGATTTAAAAAGATTATTTAAAATAACTTGAGCCATAAAAAGGTCTCCTAATGTTTTTTATTTTCTACAGCCCATACCATTTCAAAAGGCTCTAATGTGTAAGGGTGGTGAATTTCACGATGGGTAAAGAGGTTTGTAAAACAGCGTGATGACAAGGATATATTAGTAATCTCTATGTGTTCATGGCAACAATTATGCAGAGCAAGAATAGGGCGAGACGTTTCCTGCCCTCGGATTAGCGCGAAAATAGAAGGATGTAACGATAAAATCTTCTGAGAAGCTGAAGGGTTAAAGGCGGGCTCTTCTTTCCATTTTTCCAGTAGCTTCATATATCCGTAAAAAATTTTATACGCTCTGCATTCCGGATCTTTCAGCCATTGATCGAGCTCTTCCCGATAGAATTTTCGTCGATTTAAAGTTCTGTTTTCCTTTGTTTGCTCGAATCCTTCCTGCCAGTTACGTGTTCCAAAGAGGTTATGGAAATAAATCCCAGGAACTCCTTGCAGTGACAGAGCGACGGCTTGTGCGCATAGGTATCGTTTAATTGCCAGGGGGTTTTCTTCTGTCTCTTCTGTTGGGAGCAGAGCATCAAAAAATGTTATATTCAGCTCGTAAGGAACGGGTTTTCCATCTGCTCCTGTGCGTGTAAGGATTTTTCCTCCTCGTTCCATGCATGAGGTTACCAGTTGTTTTTTTTGCTGTTCTGTCAGGATATCTGATGCGCCCCGCACGCCAATTCCATCGTGTGTTGCTGTTATATTGAAGAAATGGCATTGATCGGACGGAAGGGAAAGTGTTTTGGCCCAATTAGTTAAATGTTCTGCGGAGTTTCGGTTAAAAGCGTCCAGAAGCAAAGGAGGCAATGGAAATTGATAGACCATTTGCGCTTCTTCGCCGCTTTTTCCGAAATAGGAAATATTTTCCTCATGAGGAACATTAGTTTCCGTTACCAGAGTGACGGAGGGTGCTACACAATTAATCAAAGAGCGATAGAGGATAACGGCGTTATGGGTTTCCTTTAGGCTCATGGAACATGTTCCTATTTTTTTCCATATAAACCCTACAGCGTCAAGGCGAATGAGCTGAGCACCTTTTCCGATATAAAAAAGCAAGACTTCAAGGATAGCGTTAAAAACTTCTGGATTGCTGAAATTGAGGTCGACCTGATCTTGACTGAAGGTTGTCCATAGGTTTTTTATTCCTCGGTTGGTTTGAAACTCATGGAATAGAGGGGAGGTTCTTGGTCGTGTAACTTCTTTCCATTCGTCTTCTTTTCCTTCAATAAAGAAGTCGCAGTATGGGCTTTCCCCTGCCAGATAGTGTTGAAACCATTTCCCTTGCGCGGACAGGTGATTAATGACCGCATCGAACATCAGGTGAAAATCTTCTGCCAGCTCTTCAATATCTTTCCAGCTTCCTAGATCAGGAGAAACGGCATAATAATCTTTGACGGAGAAACCGTCGTCACTACTCCAGGGATAGAAAGGAAGGATATGAATTGTATCAATTTTTTCTTTAAGATATTCTTTTGACCAGAGAGCGAGGCTTTTCAAAGGCGTTTCTTCTTTTTGCTGCACCTGATCTCCATAGGTAATTAAAATAGCGTCATGGGGTAAGGTTTTTTTGTTTTCTTTTTTCTCTGGGTGTTTTTCATGAAATTGGGAGAGGGTTTGAAAAAACATGGTATAGAGAGTGTTTTTTTTCTCTTCTCCATAGAGGGAAGCGATAAGCGTCAGGAGTGCTTCTTTTTCTTTATGGGTTATTTGCAGCATTTAAATTGTTTCCTTTATTCTTTCACGCCGCCTTCTGACAGTCCGCCTGTCATAAATTTCATGGCGAGTGAAAAGAGAATAACCACTGGCAATGTTGTTAAGACTGAAGCTGACATAATGCGTCCCCATGGGCTATTCATGGAGTTATAGAGTTCTTTTAATCCAATGGGGAGCGTATAGAGTTCTTTTGCGTTTTTAAAGAAGATAGAGACAAACAGATACTCATTCCATGCGATAATGAAACAGTATATAAACACGGTAATCAGCATAGGAACAGAGATGGGTAGTACGACTTTAAAAATGGCTTCTATGCGGCTATATCCGTCGACGGCAGCTGCTTCTTCCAAGGAAAAGGAGATTGTTCTGAAATAGTTTCCCAGCATATAAACGGCAACAGGCAGGGTTTGCATAAGATAGATCAGAATGATACAAAAGACCATTCCTGCTTTGGTTTGTGTTAAACCGAGCGCCATCGCGATTTGATAGAGTGGGACCATCAGGAGTGTTCCTCCGATCATGTAGACAAAGAGGATTCCTCTTTGCATGGCGACTTGTCCGAAGAATCGCAGCCGTGCAATAGCATAGCTTGAAAAGATAGCGAATATCAACGCGCAAAAGGCAGCACCGAATGAAATCAGAAAAGAGTTCCGAAAGAATTGGAGGAATGGGAAGATATCGGATGTGGATAGATATTTTTCTACAATCTCTTGTTTTTTAGGATGCCCGTCTGGTAGCCTCTCGATCATACGGCGTTCATTAACAGGTAGGTTATCAAGGCTGAAATTTTCTCCGGTTACTTTCTGCAGGGATAGGATATCCTCATAATGTTCCCATGTTGCATATTGAGGAATAAGGCTTGTACTTCCGTATTCAACAGGGGATTTAAACGAGACAGAGATCATTTGCGCAAATGGAAACAGAGCGAAGAAAAGAACCGCGGCCAAGGCGACATAAAAGGCGATATTTCCGAGTATGGATTTTTTTTCCAGCATTTTTTTCCCTTTACCACTTTAGAACTTTTTTAATATAGAACCAGATTAAGCCAAGCAACATAAGGAATTGAATAACGGCGGCGGCGGCGGCAAGGCCCTGGTCAGGTTTTCCTGTGAAAGCGATATTATAGACATAGACAGGGAGTGTTTCCACGATGCCGTTTGTCAGTAGGTAAATATCGTCAAATTTATGGAAGTTCCATATAAATCTGAGAATAACGACAGTTCCCAGAACAAAGTAAATCTCAGGAAGAGTCACATGGAAGAAGCGCCCGACAGGTCCGTATCCGTCGATAGCTGCGGCTTCATAGAGGTCTTTATTAATTGATTGGAGCTGAGAAAGGAGCAGCAATGTCGCTAGGGGAAAATGTTTCCAGATATCAAATATAATGACGAAAACGAGCCCTGGCCATTTTGTACTGACTGTCATAGGAGAAAAGGGATCGGTACTAAAAAACCCATGCATATAAGCTAGGAAGTGATTGACGATTCCATTAACGGGGTCAAACATAAACTGCCAAGAGAAAACCACAGCGACAAGAGGGGCGAAATAAGGCATAAGAATAAGCCCCCGCGCAAGGTTTCGCATGGGAAATTTCTCGTTAAGTAGCAGGGCGACAGCGAGCCCCAGAAGTGTCGTTCCCAGAACACTTCCCAATAAATAAAGAATGCTGACCCAGACAGAATCGTAAAATCGCCCACTGGAGAGAAGAGCTGTGTAGTTCCCTAAATTTTTAAACGTTTTCTCTCCTGAGATTGAAACGTCAAAAAAACTTAAGTATAGATTAAAGATAATGGGATAAAAGATCAGAACTCCGATGACAGTGACCGTTGGAAGCACAAACTGCAAACCGAGTCTGGCGTTTTTTTGCTCTACTGTTAACGTGTTTTTTGGATTCATTGATGGCTCTCTTTTTCTAAAAAAGGCCCTTTTTTCATTATTTTATTTAAAAATGGCCGATTATTTTTTAATTATTGATAATAGCGAGCATTTCTTTTTCTGCCCATATCAATGCTTCCCAAGGTTCAACATCTTCAAAAACCGTTCTATAGATCATTTGAGGGATGATTTTCTTTGCTGTAATTTCTTCAGCGATGGGGAAGAATTGTCCATCAACGACACTGAATGTGCGTAAATTTTCCAGCCCATCGAGAATTTCCAGAATTTTTTCTGTCCCGTAGGGCTCAAAGACTTTTTCCGGGTCATTTAGATATTTTTCGCTCATTGCGATTGCGCGAACTGCTGGATTATAGCCTCCTGCTGCCACGTGTGTCCATGTGATATAGACATCTTCTTCATACATGAATTTGATCAGTTCCTGAGCGGCTTTAATTTTGGGCTCTTCTGTTTTATTGAAGATTGTGTATCCCATCAGGGTTCCATATGTAGAATCCATTCTATTGCGGATAGAGGAAGCCATATTGGTTTTATGGACAAGATCTGGATCGAAGTCAGCGCCGGCCAAGTCTGCGAAATTGCTGCTTCCCAAGGAGTTTGCCGCATGTTCATAGAGTGCCAGATCGTCCATAATAAAGGTGGAATAAAACATCATGGCGACTTTTCCCTGCAGATAATAGTCGCGCGCACGCCAGGTTTGAGGTCCTGGAGGTGTATACTGTGCCAGCTCTACGTAATACTCTAATGCTTCCAGCATTTCAGGAGAATTAAAGACAAAATCTCCGTCTTTGTCAAAGATATAGGCGTCATTAGAAAGGGCAAATTGTGTAAAGACCTGTTCTGTAAAGATCTCTGGCATTGTGCCGACAAGAATTCCATATTGTTTATTTTCTGGCTCGTAAAAATGGCGAGCTGCCTCTAGGATATCTTCCCATGTTACGGGTGGATTTAACCCTGCTTGCTCAAACCAGTCACTGCGATACCATATTCCTTGTACCCACCCAGTATAGGGGGTTGCATACCATTGATCCTCACCAGCGATAAAAAGGTTTTTACTTCCCGTATAAAAATTATCCACGCCGATTTCTTTAAAAACGGAAGTTACGGCATTTGTATTGACAAGATTTTCCTGACCCAATGCTACGGCGTAGGAAGATTCCAGCAGAGCGAGGTCTGGCATATTTTTAGAAGCGACAGCGGCCACCATACGGGCCATGACATCATTTTCGTCCATGGCAATGACTTTTACTTTATGGCCAGTTTCGGCTTCAAACAAGTCAAAAATGAGCTCAAATGTTTTTACACGATCGCTTTGAAGCTCTGTTGTCCAGAATTCCAACTCAACAGGCTCAGTGTGCTTTTTACCAACAGTTGCAGCTGTTTCTTGTGTTTGTTGTGTTTGCTGTGCTTGCTGTGTTTCCTGTTGTGTCGCTTCTTTATTATCATCACATGCGACCAGTGTTATGACAAGCCCTAAGACAACTCCTATTTTGTAAAGCCCTTGCATTTTCCTCTCCTTCATATTGCTTTTAGTTTGATAAGTGGCTTTTTACGCCTAGAGTATTTTAGGGCTTAAAAGCCGTAAACTATTAATAAAAGGTTATAAAGTTCAGTGTAAGAAGAAAATAGAATCCTGTCAATAATGAAACTAATTGGCCATTATTTTTCACATACTGTTATTTTATTTTGGGTTTTTAACAGCCTTTTCCCTGTGAGTATTTTGTGAAATTTTATTTTTCGAATTGAACAGCCCAGACTACGGTATTTTTTATAGAAGGAAGAGCTTGATATTTCGGGATTGGATTCATGTTTGTTATCTCTGATGCCGCTACTCATATTATGATTAAGATATCCCATGGCATCAGAGTATGGATCTATCAAACATAAAGTAATTTTTATATTGTATATTGGCAGGAGTGTTTAAAATACTTTTTCCTTATTTAAGGAAAGCATAAACATATTATATGCGAGCAGCCGTTGAAAATAATGGCGGATGGGGTGGGATTCGAACCCACGAAGGGGGACACCCTTGCCGGTTTTCAAGACCGGTGCCTTCAACCGCTCGGCCACCCATCCACAAGTAAGCATGTTAGTATTAATGGCGGAGGGACGGGGATTCGAACCCCGGACAGGTTTCCCTGAACACGCTTTCCAGGCGCGCGCCTTAAGCCACTCGGCCACCCCTCCTCCTTAGCCATTTTTCCACAGTATGTAAAAAAATAACTGTGTAAAAAATGCGGAGGTTTTTAACTGCTTCAGTAATTTTTTGACATAAAAAAAAAGATTCTGCAACATTTTTATTTATTTTGTGGATAAAAATAAAAATTTATCTGAACTCTTTTCTAAAATAGATTATAAATAGTTTATAGTTAAAGTTTGTTTTAATGGCCCTGTTTATTTTTCATCATGATTTTATACAGAGAAATGTAGGAATGACACCAGAACAAAAGCCATCTAAGAATGATGCTCTCATCACAAAAATTCTTCTTATTGCCATTGCGATAACGGCTGTTTTATGGATATCACAAAAATTCTCAGATTCTTTTCAAAGCTCGAATGATATTGCTTGGCTTCTTTCTCGATTGATTCTTTTAGCTCTTTTAATTGGGGGAAGCTACGCTTCGATAAAGATGAATATTGGTAAAGCATTTTCCTCTTTGGTTATATGGTTTACCATTGGTTTTGCGGCTTATAGTTTTTATATTTTTAAGGAAGGAGGGAACGATCATTTTTCCGATCGTCTTTCCACAAATTTTAAGCAGGGGAAATATTATACTCATAGTGATGGAACTTTGCGGTTTCAGGGAGACAGGCGCGGGCATTTTATTATTGAAGGATATATTAATGATCAGCCTGTGAATTTTCTCTTTGACACGGGAGCGAGTGATATTATTCTTTCGTCCTCTGATGCTCGGAAGGTTGGTTTTAAAGATAATGAACTTTCTTTTACGCGTCCTTATCAGACGGCGAATGGGCGAGCTTATGCTGCGCCTGTTACTTTAAAAACCATTGCTGTTGGCCCTTTTGTTTTTCATGATATTCCAGCATCAGTCAGCCAGGAGAAAGCATTGCAGACATCTCTTTTAGGAATGCGTTTTTTAAAGCAGATTCCTGGTTGGTCCGTTAAAGGAAACGAGTTAATATTTGAGCTTGAATAAAGCAAGAGATTAAGGGGTCTTTATATTGACACCTTTATAAATCTTCTGTATCTTTTAGTGAAATAGTGGGTGTTTCTTAACCTTTTCTCAAAAGGTTTAAGAGATGAAAAGGGAATTTGGTGTAAGACCAAAGCTGCCCCCGCAACTGTAAACAGTATGTTAGATTATGCGAGAATGCCACTGGAGAGCTTTATAATCTCTGGGAAGGTTTTTAATCTGACCCTCAGCTGTAAGCCAGGAGACCTGCCAACTATTTTCGTCTCACACCTGTGGCGGGGAAGACTGCAGGAAAGGCAGGACTGTTTTTATTTGTTTTTAGCAATAGTTGTGACAGTTTTTCTTTTTTTCTTTCAAAAGAAGTGGTGACGCTCATAAAAGAGAAGGCGCGCTTATCTATTCAGAATTTCTCTCTATCTGCGCTGCTTTCGGTATATAAACGTTTATAAATGGAAAGAGAAAAAGAATTGAATGCCAAAAGGAAAAACATGTGTTATCTCTGTTGTGCTTCTTTTTTCTGTAGCGATCGGAAAGGTATTTGAGGCGGATAGTGATGGTGATATTTATTATTTATCGCCTGTTATAGTGACTGATTATTTTGTGCGGGAGGAATCTTCTTTTGGCTCTCACTTGTTTATTTCCCATGAGGAAATAGAGAAAAAACGCTCTATGCAGTTTGCGGATCTTCTTCGTGATGAATCGGGTATTGTTGTCAATCGCTCTGGAGGTGTCGGCCAAAAAACAACTATCCGTATTCGAGGATCAGAAGGTTATCATACGACATTTTTTATTGACGGTGTAAAATGGTTTGATCCTTCTTTGCCACATGCTTCTTTTGATTTTTCCCATCTTAATGTTATGGATTTGGAAAAGATTGAGGTTATCAAAGGCCCGAAAAGTGCTGTATATGGCAGCGGATCTATTGGTGGCGCGATTCATGTTACCACACGCGCTTCAGAGCAAGATACAAGCGCTTTTATCAAGGCGCAAACAGGCAGTTATGGCAGCTCCTTCTTAACAGCGGGTGTTTCTGGTGGTCATAGTCATTCCTATGCTGCTTTATCTCTTTCTCATCAGGAGGAAAACGGTTTATCAGCATCAAGTTCGCGGTACGGCAATACGGAAAAAGATGTTTATAGGAATTTATCTTTGAATGCTCGTTTCGGAACAGATTTTTCAGAAACCTTTTCTCTAACTGGTCTTTATTCTCTGGTGGATTCCTATCAGGAGTTTGACGATGCGGCTTATGGGGGAGTTGCTGCGCAAGATGCCAATCATCACACGGATTTTAAAATGGATGGGCTTCATCTTTCTATGTTGCTGGATATACCGAGCTATTCTATTGAAAATCATTGGGGCATTTTTAACAATCGCACAAAGCGTGCTTACAGTTTTGAGACTTTTGAAAATATGATGTTTTTAAAGGGAGAGAGCCAAGGATTTTACTGGCAGGGAATATCCTCTTTTCGCAAAGATGGAACATTAACATTTAAGGCTCAGATGGGCAAGGAGGCAATAACGGCTATGGAGACTATTTTTCTTCAAGAGGAGCGAAATCATTATAGTGGATATTTAGATTTTCATCAGCCTTTATCTTCTTTTTTCTCTTTAAGCGCAGGGAGCCGTATTGATAAATACGAACAGCTTTCCTCTTATGAAAGCTGGTATATTTCAGCAGATTGGAATTATGCTAAAAATGGAACTATTTACAGCAGCGTAGGAGAAGCCTTTCGCGCTCCTAGCCTTTCTGAGCTTTATGATCCCTTCAGTGGAAACCATGCCCTAAAACCCGAGCGGTCTTTAGAGTATGATATCGGTATTGAGCAATGGTTGTTTTCTCAATCGGCGCGCATTGATATGCTTTATTTTGAAAACCTTCTTCATGATAAGATCAGCTGGAAACAAGTAGGTCCGATCGAAGGACTTTATGAAAATACAGGTCGAGCGAAAAGTCGTGGTATAGAAACAAGTTTATCAATTTTTCCCGCAGAGACAGTCGAACTTTCTTTAGAACATACATGGCTTGATTCTGTCAATAAAAGCGCTTCTGTTTTGGAAGTTCGTCGACTTTCTTTTTCTCCTCGTCATCAGCTTTCCCTTTCTGTTGATTGGAATCCGTCAGGCTCTTCTGTTTTTCTAGGGGGTGTTATGCGTTTTGCGAGTGATCAGTATGATAGTGGCTATGGCCAGTGGGTTAAGGGGTACTCGACTTTTGATCTCAGCGCACGATGGCGTTTAGCTGAAAAATGTGATCTTTTTGTTTATATCGAGAATCTTTTTGATCGCTATTATGAAGAATCTGCAACTTATTCCACGCCTGGATTTTCTCTTTACGGCGGCGTGAATCTGGTTTTTTAATTTTCATTACTGAGGTAGATATGTTTAGGATGGTAAAAAAAATACAATACGCTGTTTTTCTGCTTCTTTTTCTGCAGAATTCTGGGATATTATTTCCCTCTGCTTATGCTAGTGAACGTTTGCGGATTGTTTCTATGGGTTTATGTAGTGATCAGCTTCTTTATAGTCTTGTTGCCTCCTCTCCTTCCTCTTTTTCTGTTTTATTTTCTCCTTATGGAAACGATCCGCTTATTTCCTGGAATTATGCTCCAATAGGAGATTTTTTTTCAAGCCATAATAACAACTATGAGGCGATCACATTTTTTCAACCGCATCTTATTTTAACAGAGGGCTATGCGCATCCTTCTCTTCATTCTTTAAAGGAAGCTCCTTTTAAAAACCGTTTTTTCTCTCTTTCTTCTCTTAGCACTTTTGATGATTTAAAAAGAGCAATTGACACTATTGGCGAGCATCTTGGAATCAAGGAAGCTGCCCAGCAATCGATTCATAAGATTGAAGAGGCTCTTGTTTCTTTTCGCCCGACTTCGTCTCCTCGCACGATTCTTTATCTTGGGCCAGGAGGATTCACAGCGGGTGAAGAGAGTTTTATCCATACGTTAATTACTTTATCGGGGCATAAAAATCTTGCTGCCGAGCATAAGATCAAAGGGTGGGTTAGTTTATCGCCGGAAAAGTTATTATCTTTACAGCCTGATATTCTCTTGTTTTCTTTTTTTCACGAAAATCAACAAACGCTTGCCGCACGGGTGCGGAATCATCCTGTTTTAAAAAGAATGCAAGAGCATGGAAGTCATTTTGTGACGATTCCGGCGCGTTATCTTTCTTGTTTTGGAGAGCATAGCATCAAGGCGGCTCAATGGATCGCTGATATTTCTCATGCTTCGGCTGGAGATGTTTCCTCTTCTATTAATCGTATTAACAGGGAATAGTGGTATGTATTCTTATGGTTTCTGTCAAAAAAAGCATTGTTTTCTTTTGAGTTTTTTATGTTTTATATTGATCATTATTGTTTGTTTTTCTTTATTCACGTCGCTTGCTAATTTTTCTTTCTGGCAGAGTGCTCGTGCGCTTTTTGGAAAAGGGGACGAGATTCATATTTTTATTCTTCGCGAGCTTCGTTTTCCCAGAGTGTTAACAGCGCTTTTGTGTGGTTTTTCCTTGGCGCTTTCTGGTGCTGCTCTTCAAGGGATGCTTTATAATCCTCTTGCTGATCCTGGAATTACTGGCATTAGTGGTATGGCTTCTTTAGGGGCTGTTTTTTTTATTTATTTTGGAATAGAATCGGCTTTTCCTTGGCTATTGCCTTTTTATGGCATGGCGGGAGCGTTTATTGGGGCAACTCTTTTATTGCTTATTACCAGAAACACTTCCGCAACCATGGTAGTGATTCTTTCCGGCATTGCGATTGGGAGTTTTGCTTCTTCTTTATTAGCGTTACTTCTTAATCTCGCGCCTTCTCCATGGGCGTTGCAGGAAATTACTTTCTGGCTGATGGGCTCTTTCAAGGAGCGTACCATGAGCGACGTTAAAATCATGCTGCCTTTTATGTTACTCGGATGGTTTTGTTTGCTAAGCTGCTCTAGAGCGTTGCAAGCTTTATCCCTCGGAGAGGATAGCGCGAAATCTCTAGGGGTTAATATTAAAAAGACGCAAATCCTTTTAATTGGCGGCATTTCTCTTTCTGTTGGCGCTTCGACAGCAATTGCCGGCAATATTGCTTTTGTTGGTCTTGTTGTTCCGCATCTTCTTCGCCCTTTTGTCGCTTCTCGTCCGGGCCTTCTTCTTCTTCCCAGTGCTTTAGGGGGTGCATCTCTTGTTGTTATTTCTGACATGATTGTCCGTCTTCTTCCGACTCGTATTGAGCTAAACCCTGGTATTGTAACGGCTCTTTTAGGCACGCCTTTTTTTCTTTTTCTGATTCTTCAATACAGTAAAAAGAGGCATTTTTAATTACAGGATTTTTTATAATGTCATCGTCTCTTCTTCATTTAAACAATGTGTGTTTATCTTATCAGAATCGTCTTGTTTTAAACAATATTTCCTTTCGGGTTTCTTCGGGAGATGTTATTGCTCTTATCGGCTGTAATGGAGCTGGAAAAACCTCTTTACTAAAGGCGATTTCCGGCCTTCATCCAATCAAAGGAGTCATTACTATAAACGGTTTTTCTCTGCTGGACATTTCTGCTGAAAAAAAGGCACAAGCTATTGGCTATATTGAGCAAAATCCTTTATGCCATTGGCCTCTTTCTGTTTATGATCTTGTTTCTCTTGGTCGCTTGCCCTATAGAGCGCATTCTTCTCTTCACCATTCTTTTTTATCCACTAAAGAGCGGGAAAAAATCATTGAGACAATCGACAGTATGGATCTTCACGCTCTTGCCGATCGTCCAGTTACGACTCTTTCTGGGGGAGAGTATTCTCGTGCTATGATTGCGCGTGCCATTGCTGGAGAGCCGGATATTCTTCTTGCTGACGAGCCTGCGGCGATGCTTGATCCCCGGCACCGTCTTCATCTTCTTAATCAATTAATTTCTCTGGCACAAAAGGGATATAAGAATAGTTTTACTTCTCCTCCTGCTGTTATTTTAGCTCTGCATGATTTATCGCTTGCAGCTTTATGCAATCGTGTGATTATTTTGCATCATGGATCTATTTATCAGGATTCTTCTCCTAAGGAGGCTCTTTGTTCCGAAATTCTTAGCTCTGTTTTTAAAATAAATTTTTTAACTGGGAAGCATCAGGGACGCCCATGGGTTGTTCCCTGGTCAACTTAGAGTATTTCCGATGATTTTTTCACAGAATTTTTCCTTTTGTTTATCGGCTGCTATGCATGCTGTTATTTTCACTTTTTATGTTTTTTATTCAGAAAAGATGTTTTTACAAACGAAACCCCTTCCCTCTTCTTTTGTTTTAGAGTTTTCTATCATTTCCGAGGATTCTGCCTCTTTGTTTGATCAGGTTCAGCGTTTCGGGGAAGAAAAAGAAGTAGAGAAGGATTTTTTTGAAGAAAATCAAAGTAAGAAAATTCCCGCTCCGTACAAGCGCGCGGCGATAGTGTCTTCTTCAAAATCGTCTTCCCCTATTAAAAAACCTTCTTTACAGGAGGAATCTTCACCCTCTTTACAGAATGGTTCTCAACAAGAAGGTATAGTGTCCTCATGCCTCTCTCCAGAGCCTATTTATGCGCCTTCTCCTTCTTATCCTTTAGCGGCTAGAAGGCGAAAAATTGAAGGTGTTTCCACTATTCTTATTTCATTACATCAGGATGGATCTGTCAGCAGCGCTCATCTTTATGAGAGCAGCGGGAGTGCTCTTCTTGACAAAGAAGCTCTAGAGACTGTATCTCAGTGGCGTTTTCATGCTTCTGACTGTTTTGAGAAACAGCATGCTGTTCCTGTTATTTTTCGTCTTTCTTCTTAAACAGGGGGTAACATTTCTTGTTATCGTGCTTATTTTCTCGTATAGTTGGAAAAATTTTAATAATGACTCTAGGAATAGCAACAGTGATAGAAAATAATAATTTAGGAAAAGACATTTTAGAGCGTCTTGATAGGCTTAGCCAATGTTCGAGTTCTTCTAGCGGCGTCACGCGTCTTTTAGGAACCAAGGAGCATTGCGAAGCTATTAACCTTCTTTCAAAATGGATGCATACTATTGGGATGGAGACATCTATAGATTCTGCTGGTAACCTTATTGGGCGGTATGTGTCGCAAACTGAAGGTGCACCTGTTTTAATGATTGGCTCTCATCAGGATTCCGTTATTCATGGGGGGCGATATGATGGAGCTCTTGGTATTGTTCTGCCTCTTGTATGCTTAGAGGAGCTTTATCGCCAGAAGATTTCGCTTCCTTTTCATATTGATCTTGTCGCATTTGGCGATGAGGAAGGTGCTCGTTTTGGCACGACACTTTTCAGTAGCCAAGCTTTATCGGGAACTCTTTCTCCTGAGGTTCTGGATTATACGGATGACACGCATTCTTCTTTATTTCAGGTTCTGGACTCTTTTGGCACACATCCTGAAAATATTGCGCATGACAATCGGAAGGATGATCCCCCTTTTGCTTTTCTTGAGGTTCATATTGAGCAGGGACCTGTTTTAGAGCAGAAAAATCTACCTGTAGGGATTGTGAACTCTTTTGTTGGTGTTCAGTGGGCAACCTTGGAGGTAAAAGGATGTTGTGGTCATGCGGGTACGGTTCCTATGTCTTTACGCCGTGATGCTTTATGTGGTGCGGTAGAGATCATCTCTATGATAGAAGATCTGGTACGTCGTCATGAGTCTTTTGTGGCCACTGTTGGTATGTTTGATGTTGCCAATGGAGCGGCCAATGTTATTCCGGCGTATGTTTCTTTTTCCCTTGATCTTCGTTGTGCGGATTCTGTTGTTCACCAAGCGCTTTGGCAGGAAATAATTGAGCAGGCACAAAAAATTGCTGCTTTGCGTCAACTGTCTTTTTCTGTTGTTCGTTCTTCTTATATAAAACCTTCTCACTGTGCCGCTCATTTAAATGAGCGGTTGGCAGAAAGCTGCAGAAAAGAGAATATAGAACCTTATTATATCAATAGTGGTGCGGGTCATGACAGCCAGATCATGTCTCGTATTACGCCTGTAGGTATGTTATTTGTTCGCTGCAAGGATGGTCTCAGTCACCATCCGGAAGAATCTGTTATGGAATCAGATGTTCATGCGGCATCAAAGGTTCTTTTACACACTATTCTTGCTTTAGAGGTTTAGTTTTATGCCAGCGGGTCGTTCAGAATATTTCTGAGTACCCCGCTGACATATACATCTCTTTCAACTATTTTCCTTAATAGCTTCCATATAGGGGTCCATAGGCTTCACATGCTCGAAAATCTGCGCTTTCCAAGTCATTTGTACCGAATGAAACCCATGCTGCCGGTCGGAAAATGCGTGCACGATCGATATTATGAAAGCAGACCGGAATGCGGAACATTGATGATAATGTCAACCAATCTTCTCCTGTATGCCCATAACTCAGCACGCAATGGTTTGAGCCCCAATTATTCATAACAGAGTAGACATCTTCACATGCGCCTGTTCCGGAGAGGCGAGGTACAAAATAGGTTCGGGGCCATGTTGGATCGGTTCTGGCAACCAGTGGTTTTTCGATATTTTCTGGTAAATTTACTGCCCATCCTTCTACTAGTTGCAAAACAGGTCCCAGACCTTTGACAAGATTGAGGCGTGCCATTGTCATTGGCATTTCTCCGCGAGTCTGGTAGCTTGAGGAAAAACCGCCACCGCGGAATGATGCTAATTTTGCGCTTCCCCATTTTGTTGCCTGCACGCATTTCAGCGCTTCTTCTGAGGAGATTTCCCAATGAGGTTTTATAACGGGATTTCCGTCCTGTTCCATTTCGCCGCAGCCATCAAGAGCTGCTGCGCCGGAGTTTGTTAAATATAAAAATCCACCAGATGCTCGATCTGACAGTTCAGTTCCTGTTACTCGCGAAACGGCTTGCGGGCTCCAGTATGTTCGAACATCTGCGAAAATTTGCGCGCTTCCTGTCAAACAATGCCCCAGGAGCATTGTTAAACCATTTAAGCTATCGTTCTCCGTTGCGATAATGAAGGGTTGGCGAATGCCGTCCCAATCAAATGAGGAATTTAATATCGCTTCCATAAAGTCTCCGTTAGGAAAATAGTCTGTCCACTGTCGTTGTCCTTGAAAGCCTGCAACGCATGCGTTATGCCCTTCTGCTTCTTCCTGATAGCCCAGTTCAGCAAGAGCTGGATTACCGATCATCAGGTCGCGTCCTATCAGGGTCATTTTTATAACAGTTTCCCAATTTTGATCTTTTTTTTCTCGGCTTTCACGTCTTTCTGCAGGATTTGGGTCTTCCATTTCCTGGCAATGCATTTTCACCCATTTACATGCTCTCTTAAATGCAGCAGGATCGTATATTCCGCATTCGATACGGCGTGTGAACTCGCTCATATCCACTGATTCATTTCTCATTCCAAAATAAGACTGAAAAAGCGCTGACTCTATGATTGAGCCTCCAATACCCATGGAAACGCCTCCCATAGATAAATAAGATTTTCCGCGAATATAGCCGACTGATACAGCAGAGCGTGCAAAGCGCAGGATTTTTTCAGCGACATCATTTGGAATGGATATATCCATACTGTCTTGAACATTATTTCCATAAATTTTAAAAATCGGAAGACCTTTTTGCTCTGCTGCTGCTATGGCGCCTGCAAGATACACTGACCCTGGACGTTCACTTCCGTTAAATCCCCATATTGCCTTTGGTAAAAAGGGGTCCATCTCTAAAATTTCAGCAGCGTACGCCCATGCGTAGCTAATATCTAAAATGGCGCAGACATTTTCCTGACGAAAAAAATCGCTGCATCGTACTGCTTCAGAGACTCCTCCGATTGTTCCTGGTGAAACAATTGTATCGACAGGTAAGCCATTGGGGTAACGTAGCGTTTCTTTTATCAATTGCGCGACAGCATGCGTCAGTTGCATTGTTTTTTCTTCTAGTGCTTCTCGAACACCATTGCGACGACCGTCAATAATCGCACGGACTCCTATTTTAGGAAGCGATCCATTCAGTCTTTCTACTGAGGGAACAGATGAAAATTTTTCCATGATGAGCGTCTCTCTTTAAAATCGTTATGTGGGCAATTGTTAAAAGAAAATTACAGTTAGGATGAGGAGCGCTCCAGAGACTGTAAGTAACGCAGGCTACGCAAAACAGCGCCATCCGGATCATGAGTATAGCCAAAGCCAAGCTCTATACCGAGATAACCTTTATATCCACAGTCTTCTAAAGCGCGTACAAATATATCAAAGTCAATTTTTCCTTCACCGGGAACTAAATGATCGTCACTTCCTCCAAAATTATCGTCAACCTGAAAGTGAACGGAGAGGCCTTTCGCCATAACATCTTTCACTGTATCGGAAAGAGACTCCCGATTAATAAACAAATGACCCGTATCGGGCAGTACGCCGAGATTTTCCGCTCCAACTTCATCAATAACGCGCAATGCGTCATCAACAGTCAGCACCAGATCTGTTTCCATACTATGTGCTGGCTCCAGCAGAAGTGTGAGTGGTTTGTCGTGCGCATAGTCAATCAACCGTTTGATACTATCGACCATACGGGCATGCGCCTGTACAATTGAATCACCATAGAGGCTAAAGCCAGGGCATAAGCTTACGTAGGGAGCGCCCAACTCAGCTGCAACATCGATATTTTTACGGATATAGTCTACACTTTTCAGGCGCATTTCATTGTCGGATGCGGCCAGATTTGTCGGATAGCGAAATTGTGCTGGTATAAAGCAGGAAATTTCCATCTTGAGATCGGATAAAAGGGAGCGCACTTTTTCCATATGTGCCCCACTCATATCTTCCCAATAGGCATGAGGTCTTCCTCCCCATATTTCTACACCTGTATAGCCAAAGCTGTACAGACGTGAAATGGCTTCCAAAAGCGGATAGCGATAATAAACAAACGTTGACTGGCTATAACGCAAACCCATAATAATACCCCTTGTTCAGTAAATAATTTAGAGCGAGTAGCTACATTCCTATGAGATCAAACTCCTCAAAGCTGACGATCACCTCATAATCGCTTGGAATTTCATTATATTTCACACGAACAGAGTATGTAGAAGGATCGTACATCCAGCCGACAGAGGCTTCTTGCCATTTCTCTTCGTGTAGGAATTGCGGTAGCAGTTCGCCGTTTAGTGTAACCCAGTAAGCTCCTTTTTTGTCATTGAGAACATCCAGGATAATCGTTTTAATCTTTGTTCTGTAGTTTCCTTTTCGATCAAAGGTGAGTTTAACTTTGTTGCCACTTTCCAGAGAAATTTTTGTTTCCAGATAGTCTCCGTTTAAGTAGTCGTTGCTCCATCCGTCATCTTCATACAGAGTAAAGGTCGTATTTTCTCCTGGAGCTACTAAAATATTCAGATGATCGATTGTCTCAAGCTGTAAATTTGAAATTGGTAGGCACATTGGTATAATTGTGCCGCTGCGAATAAAGAGTGGAATTGTCTCCAGATCGACGGGGACTTCCAGCTCTTGTCCTCCTTCATAATAGCGATGTGTTTCCCAGTCATACCATCCTGTGCCTTCCGGAAGGTAAACGCTGCGGCTTTCAGCGCCTTCTTCCAGCACGTTTGCTACCAGCAGAGCGTCTCCAACCATGAAAATGGTATCTTCGTCGTAGCATTCTGTATCATTTTGAAATTCATATACCAGGGGCCGCATAATCGGTGTGCCTTTTTTATGGGATTCATACATCAATGAGTAATAATAAGGCGTAAGGGTATAGCGAAAATATATAGCGTCTCGAATATAATCTGTGTAATCCTCATACATCCAAGGTTCCGTCACAGTGTTGTTTGTGTTGCAGGAGTGAATTGAGAATCGGGGTTGGAAAATACCATTTTGCACCCATCGTACAAGCAGCTCAGCTGATGGGGAAACACCAGCGAATCCACCGATATCGCACCCCTGGTTTGCAACGCCTGAGAGGCCCATACCCAATACTGTCGCAACATTATAGCGCAGTGTTTTCCAACACGTTAAATTATCGCCTGCCCATGTTTGTGCGTAGCGCTGTATTCCTGCGAAACCGGAGCGGTTAATAACATAGGGTCGGACTTCTGGAAATCCTTCTGCTAGGGCTTCATGGGCAACATGTGCCATCAAATTGGGTTCTAATGCTTTCAATCGAGCTGCGGTTGAGGGATTTCCGTCGTGATCGCACACTGCCATCCGGTCGTTGATTTCATATTCGCAATTGTCGTTCCATATTGATTTTACGCCATAGGCAATTAATTGATTTTTTAAAAAGCCCCGCCAGACATCTCGCCCCGATGGGTTGGTGAAATCGACAAATGACCCTTCTCCTCCCCACCATTTGTCGACATAGGGGGAAGTTCCGTCTGCAACTTTGATAAATCCTCCTTCAGAGGCAAAATCGTCATAATTGGGATGAGAGAGTAAAATTCCCGGTTTTACATTGGCTGACACGACAACGCCTTTTTCTTCCATTGAGTTAAAGAACAGGTTTGGGTTCTGGAAGCGTTCTTTATTCCATGTGAAGACATAGCGGCGGTTATTTTCTCCGACTGTATAGCCTGATGATAATTGAAATCCGTCGACAGGGATATCTTCAAGTTTTGCTTTGTCGACAAATCCTAGAATTTCATCATCGCAATTTTTTGGAAGTTCGACATAATACATGGTTGACCCTAGATAACCCAGTGAGTAGAGTGGTGGCATTGCTGTCTTTCCTGTCAGGTCTGTATAGCGTTCCACGACATCTGAGAGGGTTGGACCATTGATAAAAAAGATATCGAGTTCTCCACCTTCTGTGCAGTAATAGCTGTATGGGGGCCAGTAGCCACTATATTCTCCTCCCATACAAAAGGTTGACTCATAGCTGTTATGATAAAAAAGGCCGGACGCATAACCGCTATCGTTTTTCAAGCGAATGTAAAAAGGGATATGTTTATAGAGGGGGTTTGTTCCTTCGGAATCGTAACCTATTGCGTCTTTTGGAGAAAGGCGGAAATAGCGTCCAGCTTTGTTTAGCGGTCCTGTTTGCTCTCCGAATCCATAGAAATAATCTTTGCGGTTAATTTCGTTGTAGTGATACGAGCGTCCTAAATGATCCAGCACGTGTGCCCGGTCTTTGAGATCGCCATATATTTTCTCTCCCCGATGATCGTAAATATCAATTCCAAAAGGAGATTTCGTCAGCACAATCTGCAGTGAATTTGTTTTCAGGGTAAAGCTGTCTTCTTTTTCTTCCAAAGTAGGCTGCAGTAAGTCAACACGGCGGCGTGCTTCCCCGATAAAATCATCCATACGATCTTCCCAGCCTGTTAATGTCAATATGTATGATTCCTCTTGTGGAAACGTTCCGTCAAAAGATACACGCATACGTACAATATCATCGGTTAAAAAATAAAGCCGGATAGCAGAAGAATCTGTTTCAACCGTATAAAAATTTTCTTCCTGTATAACGCTCTTTAGTGTCCGTGATACCTGCATTTTTCTCTCCTTAATTATCAATAAATACTCTGGAATATCTATAAAATATTGCTTAAATATAACAATGATCGTATTTTTAAAAGCAAGGCTTACAGGAGAGAAAATCTCTCCCGTATTTTATCTATAAAAGTGATTATATAATTTTTGCGGCTATTCCTACTTCAGTGATTGCGCTGCTATTGATGAAATAATAGCATCTATTTTCGGATCGACGCGATATTCATCATATAAAGGGGTGACTTTTGCGCGAAAGAGTGCTTTATCTGGGTAGGAAAAGTGAATATTCAAACGTCCTTTTGCTTCTTCAATGGAATCGTTAACGGTTTGATTCCATAGTTCGATATGAAAGTCTGTTGCTTCGAGCGCGGCTTCTTTCAGTGCTTTTTTATGAGAATCGGATAATTTCTCCCAACTTTTTACGCCAATGATCAAAAAGTCCGGAATCATGGCATGTTCATCAAAAGAGTAATATTTCGCGACTTCTCCATGGCGACCAATTGTAAGTGCCGTTGGGTTATTTTCTGCTCCGTCGATTACTTTCTGCTGCATTGCTGTGTAGATTTCGCCATAAGGTAGAGGTGTTGGTGTTCCTCCCATTAGCTCTATCATCCGTATGGCTGTATGGCTGTTCATAACGCGAATTTTCTGCCCTCGTAGATCGTCTGGAGTATTGATTGGTTTTCCTACTGTATAAAAGCTACGGACTCCGCCATCAAAAAACGTCAGTCCATAAAATCCTTGATCGAGCGCGGATCGGTAAATTTCCTCACCGACATCGCCTTTCATCACATGATAAAAATGCTCTTGGCTGTCAAACAGGTAAGGTAATGTAAAGGCTGTGAAAACGGTGCTGAAATTCTCTAGTGATGACGCGCCGACACGAGTCATATCAATAATACCGTTTTGAACTTGCTCAAGAACCTCCCGTTCATTCCCCAAAACACCATTTAAAAACAAGCGGACACGAACTTGTTTGTTGGTTTTTTCCGCAACGGCATTAGCAAAATATTTCAGCGCCTCACTGGTTGGATGATCTGCGCTTAAATTATGGGCAAGTCTTAACGATACTCGTTTCGCCGAGGAATCTGCCGAATATAGAAAACTAAATGCCAGCATAAAAATTAAAAAATATCTCATCAGTATGACTCCCTTTATTTTAATATAGCTCTCTTTATTTATTTTCATTTCTTTTCACCAGCGGGTAGCATGCCCAAATTCCTTATAGAAACAGTGAAAAAAATATTCTCTAATTGACAACAATAACCAGCTTACTCTCTAATAGTCAAGTGATATTTCTATGACTTTTTTCCGTTATAAAATACAAATTATTCTCTCTGGTAAAAAACACATAAAACAATTTATTAAGTTGTTTTATGGAAACAGAACTCTCTTTTATTCTATGTTTACAGGCTCCTTCTGGTTTGTAACACTTTATTTTTTATGATACCGTTTAAAATAAGAGATATGCTTCTTAAGTATAAGAGGTATGTTTATTTTAAATTAAAAAAGGAGTTTCATTTTCATGAAAATAAAAGCAACACTTGATAAAATTCCTGGTGGCATGATGGTTGTTCCTTTGTTGCTTGCAGCAACAATTAACACGTTTGCTTCGGATTTATTACGAATTGGTGGATTTACGGAGGCCCTTTTTGTAAAGGGGGCTGGAACATTGATTGCGCTTTTTTTGCTTTGTGCTGGTGCTCAGATTAATTTAAGCAATGTTGGTGTTTCTTTTGGGAAAGGGGCGACTCTTTTATCTGTTAAATGGTTTGTTGGAGCCAGTTTTGGTCTTTTGGCTTATTTTTTTGCGGATTCAAATGGTCTTTTTTTTGGTCTTGTGCCTATTGCTATTGTTGCTGCTATGACCAACAGCAACGGCGGTCTTTATGTTGCTATTGTCGGGCAGTATGGAAAAGAAGATGATAAGGCGGCCTATTCTCTGCTAGCTTTGAATGACGGTCCTTTTCTGACGATGGTTGCACTTGTGATTTTTGGTGCTATGGGTTTTGTGGAAGGGTTCTTTTCTTTTGTTTCCTTTATTGCTGTTTTATTGCCGATTATTGTAGGGATGGTGCTGGGAAATCTTGATGAAGATCTGCGTGATTTTCTAGCTAAGGGCAGTGATATGCTCATTCCTTTTTTTGCATTTGCTTTAGGAATGGGGATTGATTTTTCTGCAATTATCAATGGTGGTTTGACAGGGATTCTTCTGGGGATCTCGACTGTACTTTTCACAGGCACAGCGGGTTATCTGGCTTTCCGGATGATGGGTTGGAATCCTATTGTTGGTGCAGCTGAAGGCTCAACGGCAGGGAATGCTGTTGCAACTCCTGCGGCACTTGCTGCTGCTAATGCTGCTTTTCTACCTTTTGTTGAGTTAGCCACTGTTCAAGTTGCGGCAAGTACAGTAACGACGGCTTTACTTTTGCCTTTTTATATTGGTTTTCTTGTTAAGAAATTTCACCCTGAGCTTTCTAACTCAAGTCCTTAAAGGGAAAACAGGGAGGGTTTCAAGGTATTATTCTAGTTTTTTCAGGAGAAAGCAACCATGACACATTTTGTTATTTTTGCGGATGATGCGACGGGAGCGAGTGACAGTGGTGTGCAACTTTTGCCTTTTGGTTTAAGCGCAACCGTACGCAGTTACGAGGAGTCTTTTTCCTCTTCTTTTCATATTCATCCTAAGGAAGCTTTGGTTTTTGATACGGACAGCCGCACCTTATCTTCTACTGCTGCGTATACAAGAGTTAAGCAATTGGCTCAAAAATTTATTTCTCGTAAAGAGGATTTTATTTTTTATAAAAAAATTGATTCTACTTTACGCGGAAATATTGGTGCTGAGTTAAAGGCTTTGCATGAACATATCAAAGCGGATTTTACTTTTGTAGTTCCGGCTTTTCCGCGTGTAGGTCGTACGACTGTTGATGGGATTCACTATCTTCATGGTGTGCCTCTTTTGCAAACTGATCTTGTTCATGATACTCAAGCTCCTGTAAAGCAGGATAATCTACCTACTCTTTTGCAGGAACAAATCGGCAAGCCAGTTATTCATGTAGCGAAGAGTGATTTTTCTTCTCTTGCGTCTATTTTGTCTGCTCATAAAAAAGAAGGGGGCTGTTATTTTTCTTTTGATGCGCAAACAAAGGAGGACCTTATTTTTTTAGCGCACACACTTTATGAAAAGACGCAAGGCATGAAGGTGCTTTGGTGTGGATCGGCAGGGCTTGCGGCTTTTCTACCGTATAAGTATGGTTTTTCTCTTCAGGAGACGCAAACAACGTCTTCTTTTGCCTCTTCTTTTTCGCCCTCGGAATTTGCTGCGATTGTTGGAAGCACAACGGCACTTTCCCGCGAGCAGATTTCTGCTTGTTCGGGTCATTCTTTTTTACGTCCTGTTGTTCTTTCTCCGGCTCTTTTATTTTGTGCAGAAAAGGATAATGAGCTTAACAGAGTTCATGAAAGTGCCTGCTCAATTCTTCATGCGGGTATGAGTCCTCTTTTCTGCACTAAAGCGGATAAGCAGTCGATTGAGGATGTTAAAGAGAAAGGGCGTAATTATTCAAATGAGCAGATCGGTAAAAATATTGCCTCTTCTCTTGTTTTATCTTCTTTACGCCTTGTGCAAGAGAAGCGGCTTAAATGTGTTTTTATCACAGGGGGTGATACGCTCAAAGCTTTTTGCCGCCGAGGGAATTATGGAACATTACGGTTAGTCTGCGAGATTTTTCCGGGTATTGTCGGTGTGAAGTTTGATGATACCCTTGTTGGCGTGACGAAATCAGGCTCTTTTGGGAGTCCTTCAACATTTTTAGAACTCTATACGTATCTTATTGGCGAAAATAGGAGTATTAACAGATGAAGAAACCAATTATTGCGATTACAATGGGAGATGCCGCTGGTGTTGGGCCGGAAATTATTGTCAAGGCGTTAGCGTGCAATCCTGATCTTTATGATCTTTGCCATCCTTTTGTTATTGGGGATTTTGGTCGTTTATCTCAGGCGGTTAAAATAGCGGATCTTTCTTTGCAGGTTCGCTTGATCGATTCTCTTGAGCAGGCGCAATTTCGTCCTGGTATCATTGATTGTTTTTGTTTAGGGTTAATTCCCTCTGACTTACCTTGGGGAGAGGTTTCCAAAGCTGCAGGAGAAGGTGCCTTTCGATATTTAGAAAAAGCGGTTGAGCTGTCTTGCAATCAAGAGGTTGATGCGATCTGCACAGCGCCTTTGAATAAAGAGGCTCTTAATCTTGCAGGTCATTGTTTTCCTGGGCATACGGAAATTTTGGCGCATCTTACAGGTACGGAAGATTTTTCCATGATGCTTGCCACTCCTGAGATGAAAGTGCTTCATTTAACGACTCATGTTGGTCTTTTGGATGCGGTTTCACATATTACGCCGGAGAGGGCTTATCGTGTCATTCGCTTAGCTCATGACAGTCTTTCTGGCAATGAAAAGAAACAGCCTCATATTGCGATATGCGGGATCAATCCACATGCGGGAGAAGGTGGATTGTTCGGTTATCGTGAAGAGGAAGAAAAGATTCTTCCTGCTATTGAGCGTGCTGTTCAAGAAGGTATTTCTGTTTCTGGCCCCTACCCTTCTGACACGATTTTTTTACGGGCGCGCAAGAGGGAGTTTGACGTTGTGATTGCCTGTTATCATGATCAAGGTCATATTGCTGTAAAGACTATGGGGATTGATGATGGTGTGAATGTAACGTTAGGTCTTAAAAAAGGGGTTATTCGTACTTCTGTGGATCATGGCACGGCGTTTGATATTGCAGGCCAAAACAAGGCTGATGCTTATAATATGGCGGTTGCTCTTAGGATGGCTCTTGATTTTGTATGAGTGTTTCTGTTGGTTTTGTTTATGGCATAAGTTGTTTCAGGAGATGCTTAGCGGCGGCGCGGGATTCTTTTGTGATTGTATGACCTGAGAGCATTCGTGCGACCTCATCAAGTCTATGTTTATGGTCTGTCAGTTGATAAATTTTTGTTTCTGTAGAGAACTCCGTCTGAGAATTTTCCTCCTGTCCTTTTTCGACTTTATAGTGATATGTTCCACATGCTGCGACTTGTGGAGAGTGTGTGACGGCGATGACCTGCGAGTCTTTGGAAAGGCGGTTCATGCGCTCTCCGATCGCGGCGGCGACAGCGCCACTGACGCCGGTATCAATTTCATCGAACACAGAGCAAAAGACGCTTCCTACGTCAGAAAGGGAAAGTTTCAACGCCAGCATAAAACGTGAGAGTTCTCCTCCGGATGCTGTTTTATGCAGAGGAGAAAAGGGCATTTCTGGGTTGGTTGAGACTTCAAAAACAATTTTTTCTTTCCCGCATGGTTGCCAGTAATTTTCTTCCAGAGCAACAAGTCGGCATAGGAATGAAGCATTTTTTAAGTAGAGTTTTTCCACTTCTTTATGGACATGGTTTTGCAAAGCGTGTGCGGCTTTGCGACGTTGTTCTGAAAGCTGGTCTGCTTTTTTGCTATAAAGGTTGCGGGACTGCTGAACTTTATGCGTTAATTTTTCAAGCTGTCCTGCGCCGTCTTTCAGGGATTGAAGGCGTTCATTGTATGTCCTGTAAAGCACCGGCAGCTCATCACATATGACATTATGTTTTCGTGCTAACGCTCTTAAGGAAAAAAGCCGTTCTTCTATTTGTTCTAAATTTCCGGATTCATTATCCATTTTCTCTTTTATATCTTCGATTTGAGAAAGGGCTTCTTCTGTTTCCAGCGCGGCTTTTTCCAGGGTTGAGATGGTTTCTTCAAAGAGGTTTCCATCTCCTTCTCGCTCTAATGTTCTGCATGCGCGATATAGTGAGGCAAGCGCACCTTTCTGGTGATCGGCTGACAGCTCTTCATGGCATGTATTGATGGCTCCTCTCAATCTCTCTTGAGAGAGGAGAAGCCGTCGTTGATAATCCAGTTTTTCTTCTTCACCTTCTTCTGGTTTCAGAGCGTCTATTTCTTTTGCCGCATAAGAGAGAAAATCGATTTCCGTATCACGTTGCGCAAGGGATTGCTGGAAGGAACTAAGGGCTTGCTGGTCATCTTTCCATTGTTCCCATAGTTTTTTAAGCTCAAAGCATAAAGAATCGTTTTTCCCGTAACTATCCAATAGCCGTTGATGATAGGAAGGTTCTAAAAGCCATTGGCTTTCGAATTGCCCATGCATTTCCACGAGATATTCTCCCAAGGCTCTTAAAAATCGAATTGTGACATGCTGATCATTAACCCATGCGCGGGAAGAGCGGCCTTCCAAAGCCAATTCTCGACGAATAATCAGGCTGTCGTCATCAGAGACAGGAATACCGTGAGAGTCCAGAAATGTTTTAACCGGGTTATTTTTATCGTTATTATCTTCCTGTTGAAAGAGTGCTGTTACAGAGGCGTTTTTTTCGCCTGGGCGGATAAAGTGACACCCACCCCGTATACCAAGGACTAGGCCGAGACAATCGATCAGCACTGATTTTCCTGCTCCTGTCTCCCCTGTTAGAACGCACAGCCCTTTCTGAAAGGATAATTCCAGAGAACGAATTAAAACAACGTTACGAATAGAAAGTGAGTGAAGAAAATACATTATACTCAGTCAGCTAATATTATAATTAAAACCATGATTTTCGATAATTTTCGGGTGCTTGTATTTGTTCTATATCTTCTATTTGCACTTTATTTTTAAGGAGCGTATAAGCATCCAGATACCAAGAGCTTCCTGGGAAATTATATCCTAATACAGAGGCAACGCGTACGGCTTCATCGTTGAGTCCGAGGATCAGATATGTTTCCACAAGGCGATAGAGAGCTTCTTCAACATGTAGCGTTGTGGAATAGACATCAACAACGTGCTGAAAGCGATTAATTGCTGCGAGATATTTCCGGCTTTTTTGGTAGAATCGTCCAATTTCCACTTCTTTCCCTGCTAAATGTTCTAAAGCGAGATCAATTTTCAGTTGTGCGGCTTGTGTAAATTCAGAATCCGGGAATCGTTTTACAAGCTCTTCGAAAGCTTGATAGGCGTAAATTGTATTGGCTTGATCTCGTTTTGTATCGGAGATTTGGTCATAGTAGCACAATCCGCGCACATAATAAGCAAAAGGCGTATATTGGCTTGAGGGATGTTCTTTAACAAATCGCTCCAAAAGAACGAGAGCAATATCATATTCCCCTGACAAATAGTAGGCCCATGCTGATTGAATTTGTGATTCATAGGCTTCATCGGAATAAGGGTATTGGCGATCAACCTCTTCAAAAAGCTTTGCAGCTTTTTGGTATTCCTGATCCTCCAGAGCCTTGTTGGCTTCGTTCATCAGCTGTTGTATGGGCGTATCATCTTGAGCATCTATTTTTTCCTGAGGTTCAGCACAGGCCGCTATGAAAACAGCGATAATAAAAAGGGTAAAAAATTGCTGTATTGTTATTTTTTGTTTATCAATCATTGAAATATCTATCCTTACCGAAAATATCACTAGTTATTCGTTTCTTTTTTTTATAATAAAAAATAAGATAATATCACGGATGATAAATTATTCCATTTTTTCCAGTTGGTCAATAAACCCTTCAATAATGGATAACCCTTTTTTCCAAAAGAAACTGTCTGCGGCGCTTAGGCCAAACGGTTTCAGCAGTTCTGTGTGTTTCAGGGTTCCTCCTGCTTCAAGCAGGGCTATATATTTATCCTGAAACCCTTTTTCCCCTTGTTGATAGACGTTATACAAAGAGTTGACAAGGCAATCCCCGAAGGCATAGGCATATACGTAAAAAGGCGTATGGATAAAATGAGGGATGTAGCTCCACCAGATTCTATAATCTTCATCAAAAGTGATAGCGTCTCCCAAACTTTCATATTGCACTTCCATCCAGATATTGCCGATATCTTCTTCTGAGAGTTCTATTTTCTGGCGTTTTGTATGCAATCGATGTTCGAATTCAAAGAAAGCGATCTGCCGAGCCACTGTATTCAGCATATCCTCGACTTTTCCAGCGAGCAACCCTCGTTTTTGTATAATATCTTTTTCTTGAGAGAATATTTTTTGAAAAGTAAGCATTTCTGAAAAGACAGAGGCCGTTTCTGCGAGTGTCAGGGGTACAGGGGCTAGGAGTGGTCCTTGTTTCGCCGCCAGTTTTTGATGTATTCCATGTCCAAGCTCATGGGCCAGTGTCATGATATCGCGTGTTTTGCCATGCCAGTTCAGCAATATATAAGGGTGAGCGGAAGGGACTGTTCCGTGAGAGAAAGCGCCAGAACATTTTCCCAAGCGGGTTTCCGCGTCGATCCAATGGTTATCGAAAAACAGCTTTCCAATATCGCTCATGCGGGGATCGAAATTTTCAAAGGCGTCCAACACTGTTGTACTTGCCTCTTGCCATGACCATTTTTGTTCTTTTTGAAAAGGCAAGGGAGCGTTGCGATCCCAGTAGGGTATTTTTTCTTTTCCAAGCCATTTTGCTTTGAGCGCGTAATAGCGATGGCTAAGTGAGGGCCAATGTTCTTTTACGGTTCCTACTAATGTTTCGATAATTTCGTCTTCGATTTGGTTTGATAGGTTCATGGATGAGACGGGTGTTTTATAGCCTCTCCATTTATCTTCCATCTGTTTATCCAGTGCGAGTGTATTTGTGATAAAGACGGTAAAATGTTTTTGCTTTTTCAATTCATGGGATAATGATTTTGCAGCGGCGTAGCGTAGATTGCCATCTTTACTCATAAGAAAATCCAGCACAGCTGCCAAAGGGAGATCTTTCTGATCCTGGACTTCAAATCGCATAAGAGCGAATATTTCGTCAAACAGGCGCACCCATGCGTTTTCAGAAGTCAAGGATTTTTCGTGCAGTGTTTTTTCCACGTTATCAGAAAGCATATGAGGTTGGTAAAGTCGTATTTTTTCAATCCATGGCTGATAAGTTTTCACCTGTGGATCATCAAGCCATTTTTCTATTGTTTCATTAGGAAGTTTATTGATTTCCAGTGTATAGAATAATATTTTTGATGAAATACCCGTGACTGTCTCCTGGAGATATTGAAAAAAGCGAGCGATATTTTCATCCGTACCATCGCTAGCGTGCAGCAGATATCCATAACTCATGATTTTTCCAAGAATATCTTTCATATCTGCGCATAAAAGGATAGATTCTGCGAATTGCCGCGCGGAAAGAGACGATAATTCCCCTTCGTAACGCTGTGCGAATTCTGTGGCCAGTGTGTCTGCTTTTTCAATATCCTCTTTTATAGCTTCGCTTTCCATACCTGGGTAGAGATCATTTAAATTCCAGCAAGGGATATTTTTTTCATGGTCCATGAACATTCCTTTTTATTTTTTAGTTGAGATAGAAAAAGTGTTTTATTTACAGTTTAAACCAATCGATATTGCTTTTATAATGACTTTTAGTGAAGCGGGCTAATAATTTAAAGCGTTACACCATTGTGATTCGGACGGTGTTTGTACTTCCTGCTATGCCTAAAGGAATGCCTGCTACGATAACGATTTTATCGCCATGGGATGCGAACTGTTCTTTTTCAGCGATTGTTTTTGCCATTGCGACGATTTCAGAAAAAGAGTCAGCCATAACAACGGGGACAGCATGTACGCCCCATGCCAGAGCCATTCTGCGTGCTGTTGACTGATTGGGCGTTAAGCCTAAGATCGAAACAGCGGGTCGTTCACGACTTGCGCGCAAGGTTGTTTTTCCTGTTGTTGTGAAAGTTACCAGAGCGGATGCCATGACTGTTTCTGACATATTACGTGCGGCGCGACTGATTGCGTCTTCAATCGTGGCTTCAGGGAAATGTTTTGTCGCGTGAAGGACTTTTAAATAGTAGGGATCGCTTTCAACCTGAGTAATCACTCTATCCATGATGGCGACAGCCTCCACGGGATATTTTCCGACGGCGGATTCTCCGGAAAGCATCACGGCGTCTGCTCCGTCGTAGACAGCGGTTGCGACGTCAGAGGCTTCTGCTCGTGTCGGAGTAGGCGCGTTGATCATGGAATCCAGCATTTGTGTTGCGATAACGACAGGTTTTCCTGCAAGGCGGCATGCCCGGACGATTTGTTTTTGAATCGCGGGAACTTTTTCAGGAGGGACTTCCACGCCCAGATCGCCACGAGCAACCATAATGGCATCTGCCAGTTCGACGATGTCTTCAAGGCATTCAAGAGCGGCTGGTTTTTCAAGTTTAGCGATGATTCCGGCTCGCCCTTCTATGAGATTTATGGCTTCTTTGATATCAGCGCTTCTTTGCACAAAGGAGAGAGCAACCCAATCAACACCGAGATCGAGGGCAAAGCTGAGATCTCTTCTATCTTTTTCTGTCAGGGCGGATATATCTAAGATAGCGTCAGGAACATTAACCCCTTTATGATCTGAGATTTTTCCACCTATAATGATTTTTGTCACAGCATAGTCTTTTTCGGCTTCTACAACTTCAAGTAATATTTTTCCGTCATCAATCAGCAATTTTGTACCGACTTCAATAGCTTCAAAAATCTGAGGATGAGGAAGCTGGACACGCTGTGAATTTCCTGGTGTATCATCAAGATCCATACGAAATAATTGCCCATATTCCAGTAAGACGGATCCATTTTCAAAATTTCCGACACGCAGCTTAGGGCCTTGTAGATCAGCTAGAATTCCGATAGGGCGGTTATATTCCCGCTCGACTTCTCTGATCAATTGGACACGATTTTCTTGCTCCTTGTGTTGTGCGTGGCTGAAATTAAGGCGGAAAACATCAACACCTGCGTCAAAGAGCGCCTTTAATGATTCTTTGTTATTTGTTGCGGGTCCAACTGTTGCGATAATTTTTACTTTTCTATTTCTATACATATTTCTACCTTACACCAAGCTTGTTTTCTTCTTAATAATTCATGATATTTCTTTATTTAAACAGTATTCTCGTTTTACAATAGAAACACAAGTAAAACTTATTTACCATGAGGTATATTTTTAATAACATAATAACTGTAGAACAGAGTTAGGAATTATAAATGTTAAAATATTTTTTTCAATTTATTGTCGTATCGTCTATTTGTTTTGCGCCCTTGTCTTCAGGATATGCTCAAAACAAGAATATAGATAAAGATGACATATTATTTCTTGATTTAGCAACAGGACGTGTAACAATACAGATGCTTCCTGATATTGCTCCTATTACTGTCGCGCGTATAAAAAGCCTTGCCAATCAAGGGTTTTATGATGGTATTGTTTTTCATCGTGTCATTGATAATTTTATGGCTCAGGGAGGAGATCCAACAGGCACAGGTCGTGGTGGTTCAGGGCAATCGATTCCAGATGAATTTTCTCAGGCTCCTTTTCAACGAGGGACTGTTGCCATGGCAAATTCGGGAGCTCCTAACAGCCAGGATTCACAATTTTTTATCTGTTTTCAACCAGCGCCTTGGTTAACAGGAAAATATACAATATGGGGAAAGGTCATTGATGGCATGGAGCATATTGACACGATAAAAAAAGGATCGAGCCAACGCAATGGTATGGTTTCCAATCCCGACAAGATTGTTCGTATGCGGACGGCCACTGCAAACGAGTCGTAATGTTTACTAGATGCTTGATTGCCTCCCTGAATAAAAAAGAGGCTATGTGTTTTTTTACAGGGAGGCTTTTGAGATATTGTTTAGATCGGCATACCGTTAATTGTGAGGGTATCGCCTTCTAGCATAATACGATAATAGTAGAAGCTTTCGCCATTTTCCGTTTGTAGTTCGCCGATTCCTTTAACCACTTCTAAAAAAAGTACAATATCGAGCATATTAGAAGAAATTTCTCTTATTGATTCATCCAGCCCATAAAGTTTTATATTTATTTCTGCGACAGTTTTTTCCTCGACACTATTCGTATCAGAGTCTGTGCCCAAGAAAGGGACCCTTTTTACACTAGCTTCATACTCTCCTGAGAAAAGCGGTGTTTTCCAGTTTCCTTTAAATTGATAATCATCAATTACGTTATAAAGTGTATTTCCTTCTTCGTCCTGCATAAAGAGGACTTGCGATTCATTTTTTCCGTCAAACGGGAAGATAATTTCAAGAATCCTTTCAAATACGGATAGATCGCTTTTTTCTTTTCCTTTTATGAGAAAGTTTTTTATATTTAAAAGCCAGTTAATAGCATTTTTTTGGAAGTTGACCTGATAGGAAAATGCCTCTGTACTGAAGTCATAGTCATTTCCTTCACCGAGTAAAATAGCCGCTATAGAAAGCTGGAAGCTATCCCATGAAAAGATACTTTCAGTGCCTTCCTGAAAAATATTTTCTACATCCCCTTCTATGAAGGATCTCAGATCGAAGCTTGTGATATCCTGAAAAGTTCTTATTCCTGCTTCAGGTAAAGAAATATCCCAATTAAAAGACGCTATTTCCGCTTTGAGATCATCATTTTTAAATAAAATGTTGTTTATATGCCACTGAGAGATCCATTTTTCATTTTCAATATTCTCAAAATCGAAGGCTATTTTATTGAACTTCAATTCTACATTGTCCTGCATTTCTCCAAAGTCATAAAAAGCAACAGAGACTTCATCGATGGTATTTTTTATTTTTACGATTGCTTTTTCCTGCTCTTGAACACTGTTGAGCTGCTCTTTTTTCTGGACATTTTCTTGGTTTTTCCAGTTGGTTATACTAACGACTTTTTTATCTCCTACTGCGGATATATTGCCGATTGAAAAAAACATTAGCTGTTCTACTTCACTCATCAGCATGCTCAGCTCCGACAGATTGACTTTAACCTCTTTTTCCTGTGAATCTTTAAAAGAGGTTTGTATTGCATCAACAGAGCTTCTGGCTTCTAAAATGCGTTCTTCCGAAAGGCTATAGAGTGCTTCTCCATAGAGATAATTTACAAAGATGTTGAAAGGCTCCTGCAATTTGCCATTGCCATCTATAGGGATCAGCTGGATTTGGTATTCTTCATCGATTTGGCCAATAAATTTATAGTGGTCATCGCTTACTTTTTCAACAAAAGAAGTCACATCATTAAAGGAGAGAAGGTATTGTTTTGTGAACCCCTGGACATGGATCAATGTTCTGGGATATTCAACTCTAAAGAGGTTTTGTTTGTCGGGATTTTGTGAAACAAGGATTCCTAATTTTCTATCGGCTGGAATGTGGCATGCGAACATATTGGATAATTTTAATGTTTCTGTTAAGTGCAGCCAATTTTTCATGGCTTTCTTTAAAAATTTTTCTCCAAAACCAGCATCTTTCTCTTCTTCCGTGGACGGTGATACAAATTCTTCTGCTGTCATCATTAAGTTTACATCCGACCATAACGAGCGCGTGGGCAGTGATACAAATTCTTCTGCTGCTGCCATCCATTCTTTTGTGCTCTTTTCTAAGAGATTTGCGATAAAAACTGCGTTTGGATCCTCTGCATCAAGAGCCACATAATTTAACTGAAATCCTTTAACTCCTCGTTCACAAAACTGTTCATAGTTATCAGACAAAGCATCTGCGGTAACACCATAGTTAAACAACAACAGGCTTATACAAATGGCCAAAAATTTTATCACTCTACAGTGAGAATGACCCATTTTTCTAGGTAGAGTTTTCTCCTCACTAGTACGCATGCTACTTCACTCCTTAAACTATGTTTGAATCATATCGTTTAAATCAACAATCAGATTTTATTATTTTTCAATAAAATTAATTTACCATTAAATACTTTATGTTACACATTTTATGTGCGTATCTGTAGCTTATCCTATTTTTCGTAGAAAGTAAATTTCATCGTATTTTCAAAATAGTAACAATATATTATCTTTTCTCAGATAAATTTTTCATAAAAAATAAACAGATATAATTTTAGGGTGTAAATCATTTTGTCATGAGAATGAAAACAAAGCTGCAAAAAAAATATTTTCTAATTGTCTTTTTTACCATTTGTTTTTTACTTATATGGTATTTTCGCCTTGACATGTGGTTTTCTTTTGAGGGGTTGGCATCATACCATGATAGGCTTATTCTCTGGCGGGAGCAGAATTTTTTTATTGTGCTTTTATCCTTCATGTTGATTTATATTTTTGCTGTATTTTTTTCTATTCCCGGTGCGGTTTGGCTAACGATTATCGGGGGGTTTTTATTTGGTCCGATTATTGGGACATTAGTTGTTATTATGTCCGCAACTATTGGCGCGACGTTTATTTTTATGGCGGCGCGATGGTTTTTAGCGGACTGGTGCCGTCAAAAGGCAGGAGCTTTTCTAGGAAAAATCGATCATGAGCTTATGAGGGGCGGTTTTAATTATCTTCTTTTTCTGCGTTTGATTCCTCTTTTTCCTTTTTGGCTTATTAACATTGCTGCCGCGCTTATAGGCATGAGGCTGAGAATTTATGTCACCGCGACATTTTTAGGGATTATACCGGGGACTTTTGTTTATACGCTTGTGGGCAACGGAATAAGCGCTTTAGTTCGCCAAGGGGAAGCGCCTGATTTATCCATTATAACGCAGCCGGAGATTATTTTTCCTTTAGTAGGGCTAGGGTTTTTGGCGCTTCTTCCTATTTTTTTTCAAAAACGCGAAACCTCTTCCTCACAAGAGCGCAACGATGATTTTTCTTAGAATGTAATTTGGAGTATAGAGTAGAGCTTATGGTAGAAAAAATTTGCACGGATATTTGCATCATTGGAGCTGGATCTGGTGGACTAACACTAGCGGCTGGCGCCTCTCAGATGGGCGCCGAGGTTATTCTTATTGAAAAGCATAAGATGGGGGGAGATTGTTTAAATTACGGATGTGTCCCGTCAAAATCCTTATTGGCGGCTGCTCGTGTGGCCTCTTCTCAGAGAAATTCTATTCCTTTTGGAATTCAGCCCTCTTCTTTTTCCATTGATGATTTTATGTTGTACGCTCATATTCAAAGGAGTGTTAACGTTATTTCGCCCAATGATTCTCAAGAGCGTTTTGAAGGATTAGGGGTTCGTGTTATTCGTGGCTCTGCCTCTTTTTTGAATCCGAGGACTCTTTCTGTTAACGGGCTAGAAATCCAAGCGAAATACACTATCATAGCGACAGGATCCCATCCTTTTATTCCTTCTATCAAGGGCCTAGAAACTGTTGATTTTCTGACTAACGAGACTCTTTTTTATCGCTCAGCACTTCCTAAGCGTCTGATTGTTATTGGAGGAGGTCCGGTTGGTGTTGAGATGGCACAGGCGCATGCTCGTCTTGGTAGTTTTGTTGCTCTTTTAACAAGGGGCTCGATCCTGCCGCGCGATGATCCGGAGCTTGTTGATTTTGTTCGAAAGCGTTTGATAAAGGATGGTGTTCGTCTTTTTGAAAACAGTATTATTTCATCTGTTTCCTCTTCTTTAGATCCTTCATCTTCTGGTTCTTCTGTAATGGTTACCTATCGCTCTGGTGTGTGTGATGAGGGATTAGAAAAGACTTTATCAGGCTCTCATCTTCTTGTCGCCGCTGGTCGCAGAGCGAGCGTTGACAGTTTAAATCTTGATGCTGCGGGTGTTTTGTACAATGAGCGGGGAATTATTGTAAATTCCCGTCTTCAGACAAGCCAGAGAGGGGTTTATGCGATTGGTGATGTTACTGGCGGCTTACAATTTACGCATTTGGCGTCTTTTCAAGCTGGAGTTGTTTTACGTAATATTCTCTTTCGTCTTCCTGCGAAAGCGAACAAAGTAAAAGTACCTCGTGTGACTTACACGCATCCCGAGCTAAGCCATGTTGGCTTAACGGAAGAAGAGGCTCGTCAGAAAGGGCATCGTTTTAGGGTTCTTCGCTGTTCTTACGATGAGAATGATCGTGCCTGGACAGAAAAGTCAGAAGATGGCCTTATTAAAGTGATTGTTACGCCTGATGGGAAAATTTTGGGTGTTTCTATTGTTGGCAAGGGTGCGGGCGATCTTCTTCAGCCTTGGATTCTTGCTTTTAGCAATGGTTTAAAAATCAATGCGATGGCTTCTATGCTTGTTCCTTATCCGACATTAGGTGAAATCAACAAGCGTGTCGCCTCTTCTTTTTATATATCAAAACTTTTTAGTAAGAGGGTACGAAAAATAGTCCGTTTTTTACTTCGTTTTCCATGTATAATGCTTTTGTAGCAGATGATATTTTGATAAATGATATGGGGGAATTTTTATTTGCGGCATCATCCGGAGATTTTTCATAGCACAAAGCGGTATGCCATTGGTCTTTTGGGCGGATCGTTTAACCCTGCGCATGGCGGCCATCTTCATCTTTCTCGTGCTGCTTTTCGTTGTTTGGATCTTCATGAGGTTTGGTGGCTTGTTTCGCCTCAAAACCCGTTAAAATCTTCAGAAGAGATGGCGCCGTTTATCTATCGATATCAATTTGCCTCTCTTTATTGTGCCTCACTGCCTTATATTCGTGTTTCTGCGATAGAGGCGTCTTTAGGTTTACGAAAAAGTTACGAGACGATCTGTTATTTGCAGAGGCGTTTTCCTGCTTATTTTTTTATCTGGATTATTGGCGCTGATAATTTTATACAATTTTCTCGTTGGTATGCTTGGAGAAAAATTATGGCGACTATTCCTGTTGCTGTTTTTGCGAGGCCCTGTTATAACAAAGAGGCGCTTTGTTCGCGTGCGGCGAGATTTTATGCGCGCTATCGTTTTACGGGTTTAGAGAAGCGGTTTTTGGGGTTTCGAAAGCCTCCGGCATGGGGATTTTTTTCTATTCCGACTCACCCGGCTTCATCCACGGTTATTCGCCTATCTGGCCATTATTCTTCTCAGTGGAAGGAAGCTATGTACAGTATAAAGGACACTATAGTAGAATGACACATACATCTAAAAAAAAGACATTAAATGCCTTAGAGGCAAAAGCGCTTTGCCTTGATATTCTCAAGCAGCATAAAGCTGAGGATATTTGTCTTATTGATCTTTCCGGAAAGACGAATATCGCTGATTTTATGATCATTGCCACGGGCACATCCAATCGCCATGTGGCAGCGTTAGCTGATCATATTGCTATGAGCGGCAAGCGGCAGGGTTTGTCTATTCTTTCGGTAGAAGGTTTGGAAAGGGCCGATTGGGTTCTTGTGGACACTGGTGATATTATTATTCATATTTTCCGTGCGGAGGTTCGTGAATTTTACAATCTTGAGAAGATATGGCTTTCTCATAGTGGCTCTTCCCCTACTCTTCCTGAGAAAAACGAGTAGTTTTATGTGTGCGAATATTTATGAAAATGGCTGAGGTTTTTTTATCTGCGATAGGTCGTTTGAAATCTGGTGTTGAGAAGACTCTTGTTGATTCTTATTGCAAGCGTCTGACCCTTTTCCCTTTGACGATTACAGAGTTGGTAGAGAAACGTTCTTTTTCTGATGAGGAACGTATTGAAAAAGAGGGGCTTCTTTTGCTCAACACGCTTAGTAGTTCGCCAGGAGGGATGGTTATTGCTTTGGATGAGCGTGGGAAGCAAATGAGCAGCCGGATGTTTGCCTCATTTTTACAGCGCCATGCTATTGATGATGCGATGAGAGTTCATTTTCTTATTGGAGGAGCGAGCGGTTTATCTTCTGTGGTCAAGGAGCGCGCTGACAGACTGGTGTCGTTTGGTGTTATGACCTGGCCTCATCTTCTTATGCGTGTTCTTTTGTGCGAACAGCTTTATCGAGCGCAATGTATCTTACGTGGTCATCCTTATCATAAGGGTTAATTTTTTATACTATGAATTTATTTTCATATTGGTAATATTTTAACAATAATACAGCATCTATAATCTATAAATGGCGTAAGAAAGATTTTCACTTTATACTATAATTGCTATTACTATAGTATAGTTTAATTTTAAAGGGTAGTAAACAAGCGATGACAAATCATTTAGAAAACCGCCGTCCAGTTGTTTTATGTATTCTTGACGGGTGGGGTTATAATCCCGATACGGAGTTTAACGCGATAAAAACGGCGAATACGCCAACATGGGATCGTTTTAAGAAGGAGGCGCCTAATTCTTTTCTAAAGGCCTGCAGTACTGATGTTGGTTTACCGTCAGGCCAGATGGGAAATTCAGAAGTTGGGCATATGAATCTTGGTGCTGGCAGGGTTGTTTTGCAGGATCTTCCGCGTATTACACACTCTATTGAGAAGAATGAGATTCAAGAAAATTCTGCTCTTTTAGAACTTATCAGCGCTTTAAAAGCAAGTGGCGGTCGGTGCCATATGATTTCGTTAATTTCAGATGGTGGTGTTCATTCTCATATGGATCATACGATTGCTCTGGTGAAAATTTTGTGTGAGGCTTCTATTCCTGTTGTTCTTCATGGGCTAATGGATGGCCGTGACACGCCTCCAACGAGCGGAAAAAGTTATCTTTCCATCCTTTTAGAATCGTTATGCATGTATGATAATTTTTCTTTGGCGACGATTAACGGTCGTTATTATGCTATGGATCGTGATAATCGTTGGGAGAGGGTTTCTCTGGCGTGGGATTCTATTGTCAATGGCTCTTCTCAGGAAAAATTTACAGATCCTTTAGCGCTTATGGAAACAAGTTACCGAAACAATATCACAGATGAATTTATTGTTCCGGCTGTTCATGAGGATTACCACGGCATGCAGGAAGGAGACGCTCTTTTTATGACGAGTTTCAGGGCGGATCGCGCGCGGGAGATTTTACGTTCTATTGCTATTGAGGGTTTTACCTCTTTTGATCGTTCTCGTTATGTTCCTTTATGTTATTATGCGGGTATGGTTGAATATTCTGATGATTTGAATCATTATTTTACTTCTTTATTCCCTCCTTATATTCCCCATAATTTTCTTGGAGAGATTGTTTCCAAGGCTGGCTTGAGGCAGCTTCGGATTGCCGAGACGGAGAAATATCCTCATGTGACTTTTTTCTTTAATGGTGGTCATGAGTTGCCATGGGAGAATGAAAAGCGTATTCTTATTAATTCTCCTAAGGTTGCGACTTATGATTTGCAACCTGAGATGTCGGCTCCGGAAGTCTGTGATCAGTTAGTTCAGGCGATAAAGTCGCAAGAGTATGATGTTATTATTGCGAATTTCGCCAATGGTGATATGGTTGGCCATACGGGTTTTTTTGACGCGGCTACCGCAGCTGCCGAGACGATTGATTCCTGTTTGTCTTCTCTTGAGGAGGCAATTTTGCATGTTAATGGAACTTTATTAATTACTTCTGATCATGGTAATTGTGAAAAGATGTGGAACGAGGAAACTGATGAACCTTATACAGCGCATACGACGAATCTTGTGCGCTGTATTCTCGTCAACCCTCCTTCTTCAGTCATTGGACTGAAGGATGGTATATTGGCGGATGTTGCTCCGACTCTTTTAGAATTGTTAAATATGTGCCCTGCCAAGGAGATGACGGGAAAAACTTTACTGCTTAAAACATAAGTTTTATATTGTTAGAGAAAATATGGGTTTGTATAAAGTATATTTTTCACTATATCGGCGCGTTTTTTTGATGTTTTTTTCGCGCGTAAATCTACGGAGCTTTATGACTCTATTGGTTATTCTGTTTATCAGTGTTCCTTTTACTTTTGCTTCGCCAAAAACTGACGTAGTTTCTACAACCCTTGCTTCTTTAGGTGTTAATGTTCAAAAGATAGAATCGAATATTTTCGCGATTCAGCAAGAGATTCAGGAAACAACGCAGACTATTGACGAAACAAATCGTCATTTAGAAAAAGTCAGTGAAGATTTAAAAATTATGTCGACAACAATGCAGCGGATGAATCGTTTTCCTCCTTTGCATTTTATCAACCCTGACGGTTCTGACGAGCAAGATCTTTCCTTACCACCGATTCAGAACGCTCAAGAGTATGTTTTTCTTTCTTGGTTATGGTTAGAGCAAAAAATCCGAGCTCATATTACAGAATATCTTCAGTTAAAAAAAGCCATTTTATCGCTTCAGTCACGTCAGACTGAGCTACAGAATAAAAAAAGTAATCTTGAAAAGAATCGGCAGAATTTTTATAAAAAGATTCATTCTCAAATTGATATAAAAAATACAATTCTAGCTTCTGATCATTCTTCAAGCCGTTATAAAGATATGCTCAGTAAAATTCAGGATGCTTCTGAAATAGCCAATTCTTTTCCGGTATTGTTTGGTCATATTGAGATTATTCGTACATTGGACGCTCTTGAGCAGCATATCACTAATCAATCCTCTGATTCCTTCCCTCTTCTTTTTTCTGCAGCGTTGCAATCACTTCCTATATTACCTGTGTCCGGTCAGCGTCGCGATGATGATCTTATTCATAAAGATGATGTACGGCGCGCGGGCTTTACCATGAAATCTTTACGGGATTCTGTTGTTTTATCGCCTCAAGGGGGCTATCTTGTTTTTTCCGGTGAGTTCAACATGTATGAAAATGTTATTATTATTGATCATGAAAATGGCTATTACAGTTTGATTTTTGGTGTAGAGTCTATTTTGCAGTCTCCTCTTTCTTTTATAAAAAAGGGAGAACCTTTAGGATTCATGTCTTCCAGCTCTGAGCAGTCTGAAATTTATATGACGATTTTCTATCATTCTTCCCCAATTAACCCTAATTTATGGTTTCCTTTGGAGTAAAGTAACTTTTTATATTGAAAGCTGTCTTTAAGTCTTGATTAAGTTTTATTATAATTTTATTCTCTTGCCAAAAGCATAAAGAGTAACGCATAATAAATATATTAAAGTATGATAAATGAGTATGATCGCTTCTATTAATCATATTAAAGTAGTGTATTATTGCAGTTAAGGTAAAACTCTCTAAATTATAAACAGTCAATATTTTCTAAATGGTATCGAATACACATGATAGTAAAACAATCTTCTAAATTTCTTTTTTCAGCTCTTTTTTTTCCTTTGGCACTGATAATAGTGCCATTTTATTCCTCTTATTCTTATGCTGAAGATAATGTTCATTTTTCTTCTAAGGATCAGGAAGAAACTTACAGGATGTTGACGCTTTTTGGCCATATTTTTGAAATAATCCGCACGACCTATGTCCGCCAAGTTTCTGAGAAAGAGCTTATTGAGTCCGCTATTTCTGGAATGTTAAACTCTTTGGATCCTCACAGTAGTTTTTTAACACAGAAAGATTTTGATCAATTTCAGGAAAATGCCACTGGGAAATTTGGTGGTATTGGTATTCAGGTAACAGCGGATAAAAGTGGTCATGTACTTATTATTGCTCCTATTGATGACACTCCGGCGTTTTACGCTGGTTTAAAATCGGGAGATTTAATTACGCATATTGATGGAGAGAGTACTTTAAATATGCCTCTTGACACGGCTGTGGATACTATGAAGGGGCTTCCCAATACCGAAGTAACTTTAACTATTCTCCGCCCTGGTAAATCTGATGAGATGGAGCGAAGTCATTTTACGGCAACGATAAAACGGGCTTTAATCAAGGTTGCTTCTGTTCGCTCTTCTATTGAGGATAATATTGCTTATATTCGTATTTCTACATTTAGCCAGACGACGCAGACTGAGCTACAAAATCATATAGATACACTTTTCAATTCGCCTTCTTCTTCTCCTAAGGGATTAATACTGGATCTGCGTAATAATCCTGGTGGCTTTCTTGAGCAGGCGATTGCTGTTTCCGACAGTTTTATGACTCAGGGAGAGATTGTTTCTATCCGTTCTCGGGATTCTCAGGATATACAGCGTTATCAAGCGAGCGGCGAGGATAGAATAAACGGTCTTCCTATTATCGTATTAATTAATGAGGGAACGGCTTCTGCGTCAGAGATTGTCGCCGGAGCGCTTCAGGATCATAACCGTGCTATTCTTCTTGGAACGCGGAGTTTCGGTAAAGGGTCGGTTCAGTCCTTAAAAGTTGTCTCTCCTCAGAAAGAGGCGGTTCGTTTAACGACTGCCTTATATTACACGCCATCGGGAGAATCTATTCAATCTCGAGGGATTGAGCCTGACATTTATGTTCCGACAGCTTTTATTAATATTGAGGAGTTCACAGGATTTTACAGAGAAGAAAATTTAAAAGGCCATTTAGAAAGTGAATCGATTAATAGCCCAACAGAGGAGGATCCCACAAATGAGGAAACGAAGGTATTTTCTTCTTACTCTATTGAATTGAACCCCAATGACTATCAACTTCAAAGGGCGCTTGATTTAATGCATGCTTATACAATCTTAGAGTCTAAAATAGCATGGTAGTTTATTAATGACAGAAGCAGAGTGGAGAAAAGGGGTTGGCGCGTTTATTTTGAGCAGGGATAATCAGCTTTTTATAGCCGAGCGTTATACGCTTCCCGGTGCTTGGCAGATGCCACAGGGAGGGATTGATAAGTCTGAGACACCTCTTGAGGCGGTTTGCCGAGAATTAGAAGAAGAAACGGGGACCGCTCAATATCAGTTAATCCAAGAATCAACGGAATGGCTTTATTATCTTTTTCCTTTGGATGTTCGCGAAACGATTTGGGACGGTCGTTATAAAGGGCAGATGCAGCGGTGGTTTGCTTTTTATTTTACGGGAAGGGACGAGGATATTAATTTATCGTTTCATCACCCGCAGGAATTTATACGATGGCGCTGGCTTCCTCCTGAGGAGCTTCCTACGATTGCGGTTCCTTTCAAACGCGATCTTTACACAAAAGTTCTGCATACATTTCGTTCTCTTATAGGATAAGGGCTGTGATTTATTTTCAGTTAATTTCGGGGTTTATTTTATTGATAGGAGGAGCCGAGTTTCTTGTTCGCGGCTCAGCGGCTTTAGCGAAAAAAGCAGGCGTTTCCTTAGTTATCATTGGGATGACTGTTATTGCGCTAGGCACATCTGCTCCCGAGCTTTTTGTGAGTGTTCAAGCGGCGTATGTTGGTATTCCTTCTTTAATTGTTGGAAATCTAGTTGGCAGTAATGTGGCGAACATTCTTTTGATTATTGGTTTTGCGGGTATTTTTACACCAATTTATACACAAAATGCCTTTTCTTTCAGCGAGCTTATCTTTTTTCTTATTGGCAGTTTTTTATTTTCGATTCTCTGTTTTTTTGGACCTTTATCTTTCTATAGTGCTTTGATTCTTTTGCTTGGATTTTTTCTTTTTCTTTTCCGCACCTGGGCGTCAGAAAGTCAGCGGAAACTTCTTTCAGAGGAAGCGCACGATCTTTCTTTTCCGCTATCGATGCCTTTAATTTTGCTTGCTATATTTTTGGGTATTATTGCTTTAATGTGGGGATCCGATCTTCTTGTGACTTCTTCTGTTATTCTGGCGAAGAGTTGGGGGGTTAGCGAGGAGATCATCGGCTTGACAGTTATTGCTTTTGGCACCTCTCTTCCCGAGCTTGCGGCGGCGGCGGCGGCGGCAATCAAGAAATTAAACACGATTACTTTGGGCAATATTATCGGTAGTAATATGTTTAATATTCTGGGAGTCGGCGGTGTGAGCGCTTTGCTTACGCCTCTGCCTATATCTCAAACGCTTAAACTTATTGATCTTCCTATGATGCTGGTTTCTTCTTGTATTTTTGTTTTCTTTGTTTTAAAAGGAAGAATAATGGGGAGAAAAACGGCTCTTTTATTTTTGATAACCTATACAATCTATATTACGGTAAAATATATATGATTTCTTCTAAACAAGATTGTTATAAATAGAATGCGAGATCTTGTTCTTATTACAGGCGCATCAAAAAGGATTGGACGTGTGATTGCTTTATATCTTGCGTGCTGTAATTATGATGCTACCCTTCATTATTTTCTTTTTTCTTTCTTTCTTAAAAAGGCTTGAATTTGATGGCTCAACAACATGACTTTCTAAAGAACACGCATAGCGAGAATATTTTTGACACGAATTATCTTTATGCGCGTTATCCGGCTTCTTTTATTGTCAAGCGATTAATAAAAGAGAATTTTTATCCGAATTTACGGAGATATTTTTTAGCGTTACTGTGCATGGTTTTTGTTGCGGCGGCGACGGCGCTAAGCGCTTGGATTATGAAAGATGTTGTCAATGAGGTTTTTATCAACCGTAATGAGCAAATGCTTATTTACATTTCTATATTTATTTTAGTGATTTATGTTGTAAAGGGGTTTTCCATTTATGGCCAGGCTGTGATGCTGGGATACATTGGTAATGATATTATTGCGTCGATGAGAAAACGTCTTTATAAGCACCTTCTACGTCAAGATATTGCGTTTTTCTCAGAATATGCTTCCGGTAATATCATTGGCCGTTTTGCTCAGGACATTATTATGCTGCGTGGAACCTTTACGATTCTTATCGTGAATGTTGGCCGAGATGTTTTATCAGCTATCGGTCTTATTACCGTTATGGTTATTCAGGATCCTTTTTTAGCTTTTATTGCTTTAATTTTCATGCCGCTTATTCTTTTAGGGGTTCGAAAAATTTTAAAGAGAATCAAGAATCTTCTTAATACAAGCGCTTCTATTGAGGTTGGTTTGATTTCCTTATTGCAGGAGACTACACTTGGAATTCAAACGATAAAATCTTATAATATGGAATCTCTTTTAACTCAAAAAATGTCTTATACGATTAATGAGGCTCGGGATCGTATTAATAAAATCACGGTATTGAGTGAGACGACAAGCCCTTTAATGGAGACAATTGGTGGTTTCGCGATTGCCGGTGTTGTTCTTTATGGAGGTTTAACGGTTATTTCCGGTCAGAATGATCCCGGCACTTTATTTTCTTTTATAACAGCGCTTATCATGGCGTATGATCCTTTGAAACGCCTGAGTAAATTCCGTGTTAACGCGGAGATGGGTTTGATGGCCACTCGACGTTTATTTGCTATTCTTGACTATGAACCCATTCAGAAGGATTCTCCTGATGCATATGATTTAGAGGTTTCCAAGGGAGAGATTGCCTTACAGAATGTTTCTTTTGCTTATGAGAAGAATAAATCGGCGCCTGTTTTAAAAAACTTTTCCCTGACGATTCCGGCGGGCAAGGTGACAGCTCTTGTCGGCCCGTCTGGAGGTGGAAAGTCGACGGTCTTCAGTTTAATTGAGCGTTTTTATGATTGTGAGAAAGGTCAAGTTCTTATTGATGGTCATGATACGATGAAAACGACGTTACATTCTTTGCGCGCGCATATTTCTTTTGTCAGCCAGAATACATTTTTATTTCAGGGAAGTGTTCTTGAAAACATTCTTTATGGTTTTCCTGAAGCGACAGAGGAGGAGGCACAGCAGGCGGCTAAGGATGCTTTTGCGCATGATTTTATTATGCAGATGCCCAATGGCTATAAAACGGTTATCGAGGAGATGGGCAATGATCTTTCCGGCGGCCAAAAGCAGCGTTTATCGATTGCCAGGGCGATTTTAAAGAATGCGCCTATATTGCTTTTGGATGAGGCGACTTCTGCGTTGGATACAGAGACAGAGAATAAAATTCAGCAAGCGCTTCATCGGCTTCAGAAAGGAAAAACGACGCTTGTTATTGCGCATCGTCTTTCCACAATTATCAACGCGGATATTATTCATGTTATCAACCAGGGGAAAATTTCTGAATCGGGCACACACCAACAATTGCTTGACAGGAGAGGATTTTACGCACATCTTTACAATCTCCAGTTTGCGAAGCAATCATCGCCGGAAGACTCTTTATGTTAAAGGCTAATATTTTCAACTCTTTCATATAAAAGAGTTGTTAATTTTTATAATTAAGGGTTTTTATTTTTATAAACCCTGTTTATAGTTAAGACAGGCAAAATAAACAGTTATCCTTGCTGTAGAAGTTACGGCTATGGGCTATCCTGTTAGAGAATCGGAGCATTTCGCTATGAAAATTAATTTTTCTTCTTTTTCCTTACCTCAATCTGGTGTTCTTGTTTTGTTATCAACGAAAGAAGAGCTTTTATTACCTTATGGGCGTGAAATTGATCAGAATCATAAAGGTGTTTTACATAAGGCTTTGGATGCTTTGGACTTTCAAGGGGGGTATAAGAAGGTCGCCGATATCGCGGCGCCTTTTTCTTCGGTGAAGCGTGTTTTGGTTGTTGGTCTTGGTTCTCATAAAGAGCTTAATTCTTTAAAGATTCAGAAAATTGGTGCTTTTTTATGGTCTCTTTTATGTAAAGAGAAAGATGTGACAGTGATAGCGGATTCTGCTGCTCTTAACGAGGATATTTTCGCGGCTCATTTAGCGTATGGTTTTATGCTGAGGAGCTGGGCGTTTAACAAATATAAGACTTCTAAGGGCGATTCGTCTTCCTCTCTTTCTTCTGCAACCTTTTCCTGTTGCTGCTCGGACGCGGCTGCGTCTTTATTTTCTCGTTACGAATCGGTTTGTGAGGGCGTTTTTCTGAGTCGTTATCTTGTAAGTGAGCCAGGGAATGCCGTATATCCGAAGATCTTTACGGAAGAGGTTGAAAAGCTTCGCGCTCAGGGTTTATCCGTTGATATTTTAGACAGCAACGATTTATCAAGAATTGGTGCTCATTTGTTGCTTTCTGTTGGTCAGGGGAGTTCTCATCCTCCTTATCTTGCTGTTATGCGTTGGAATGGCGCTTCTGTTGATGAGCCTCCTATTGCGTTTGTAGGGAAAGGGCTTACTTTTGACAGCGGTGGTATTTGCCTTAAGCCTCGTATTGGGATGGGTGATATGAAGTTTGACATGGCAGGCGCTGCGGTTGTTACAGGCTTGATGAAAAGCTTAGCCAGCCGCAAAGCTGCTGTCAATGCGGTTGCTATTGTTGCGTTAGCAGAAAATATGCCTTCCGGTCATGCGTCTCGCCCTGGGGATGTTGTTCATAGTCTTTCTGGTAAAACTGTAGAGATTGATAACACGGATGCGGAAGGGCGTCTTGTTTTAGCGGATGCTCTTTGTTATCTTCAAAAAGAGTTCAACCCAAAGCTTATTATTGACTTGGCGACATTAACGGGTGCTGTTATTGTTGCGCTAGGCTCTAAGAGAGCGGGATTATTTTCAACGGATGATACTCTTGCAGATCATCTTTTACAGGCGGGTAATGATGTAGGTGAGCCACTCTGGCGCCTTCCTGTCAGTGAGGAATATGACTGTGATATCCATTCTGATATTGCTGATATTAAAAATACAGGAAAGCCGCATGGTGAGGCAGGAAGTATTGCAGCGGCTGTTTTCTTGAAGCAATTTATTGATGATGTGCCTTGGGCACATATTGATATTGCCGGCACGACCTGGTCTCGCAAGGGAACTGATTTTTCTGAAAAGGGAGCAACTGCTTTTGGCGTTCGTCTTCTTGATCACTATGTTGAAAAATATTGTGAATCGCGTTAGGAGTAGAAGGTAATTCTGTTCATGGCTCTAAAAGGTGTAAAGGTATAATGGCGGAGGCGAACTTTTACGAACTGGAGTATTTTCCTGTTGAGAAAGCCCTTTTCATGCTTGTTAAAAAAACATGGTCAATTCGGAAAAGGGCTGTTATTGTTTCGCCTATTGCCCAACGTATTGATTTTTTAAATACATTCTTGTGGACGTGTGAGCCGGATAGTTTTATTCCTCATAGTGCTACTCGGGATGAGTATATAAAAGAGCATTCTTTTTGGTTGACCACCCAGGAGGAAAATCCGAATTTTGCGGACTTTTTATTTCTTATTGATGGAGCTCATGTGGCGGATTTTTCTTTATGGGAGCGAAGTTTCTGTTTATTTGATAGTGGAGATTTGTCTCTTCTTTCGATAGCGCGAGAGCAATGGAAACAGGGTCGTTCTCAAAATGTTTCTCTGTTATATTGGAAGAAGGATTCCCGTAATCGATGGGTGAAAAAACAGAGTTACCAACCGCCGTCTGACAGTAGCTCTAATTCATGAATTTATTGTATGAGTAATTTATTGTATGAGTAATCTTTTTGACAATTTGCCTTCAGATAAAAAAAAGCCCCCTTCTCTTTTTTCGAACGAAAAGAAGAAGGGCGCTAAGAGTGTTGAGGATCGTGCGAATGGTTATACAGCGAGCGATATTCAAATTCTGGAAGGTCTGGAACCTGTTCGGCATCGCCCTGGCATGTATATTGGGGGAACGGATATTCAAGCTTTACATCATCTTGTTGCGGAAATTCTTGATAATGCCATGGATGAAGTTGTTTCTGGCTATGCGAGTCGTATTGATGTTGAGATTTTAGAGGATGGTAGTATTTTAATTCAGGATAATGGTCGGGGTATTCCTGTGGATCCTCATCCTAAGTTTCCTGATAAGTCTGCCTTGGAAATTATTCTTACAACTTTGCATGCGGGCGGTAAGTTTGATAATAAGAGTTATGCGATGTCAGGAGGCCTTCATGGTGTTGGTGCTTCTGTTGTAAATGCTCTTTCTTCTCGTTTTTTTGTGGAGGTTGCTCGAGAGCAGACTCTTTGGCAGCAGGAATATAAGCGTGGAGAGCCTCTTGCGCCTTTGAAAAACTGTGGCACTATTCGCAATCGTCGTGGAACCAAGATTATTTTCTTTCCTGATTCGGAAATTTTTGGCTCTAATGTCTGTTTTGATCCGCAGCGTATTTTTGAGATGGCGCGTTCTCGAGCGTATTTGTTCAAGGGCGTGAAAATTCATTGGGATTGTTCTTCTTTTGCAAGTGAGGAGTCTTCTTTCCCTTTAAAGGAAATTTTATATTTTCCCAAAGGGCTAGAAGACTGTCTGATGCATCATATTAATGGTCGTCCGATTATTGGAGGTCGATCATTTTGTGGTTCTGTTGTATTGCCCAATAGCGAAGGGCGTGTGGAATGGGCGATTGCCTGGCTTGAGAGTGAGGAGCCTCTTTTGCAGAGCTATTGCAATACGATCCCGACAGTTTTTGGCGGTACCCATGAGACGGGATTACGCAATGTGCTGCAGAAAGGGATTCGTGCCTATGGTGATTTAATAAAGAATCGCCATGCGGCTAAGATCACGGCGGAAGATATGTTATCGGGCGCTTACGCTTTTTTATCTTTATTCATTCACGATCCTTTATTTCAGGGTCAGACAAAGGAGCGTCTTTCCACGCCCTTTGCGTCCCGATTAGTTGAGAATGCGTTACGGGATCATTTTGATCATTGGTTGACTCATGCGCCGGAGTCGACGAATAGTTTGTTTGATTTTGTTTTAACAAAGGCGGAGGCCCGTTTGCGCCGCCGGCAGGAAAAACAGACTTCTCGCCAATCTGCGACGCGCCGTTTACGCCTTCCTGGAAAGCTGACGGATTGTTCTCGTACTCTTGCCAGTGGAACGGAGATTTTTCTTGTAGAGGGAGATTCTGCTGGAGGATCTGCCAAGCAGGCGCGCGATCGTAAAACTCAGGCGATTCTTCCTTTGCGGGGTAAAATTTTGAATGTTGCCAGCGCGTCTGAAGAAAAGATTATGCAAAACAATGAGATCCGTGATCTTATAGAAGCGTTGGGATGTGGAACAAAGGCTAGCTACACACATTCTCAGCTTCGTTATGAGCGTGTGATTATCATGACGGACGCGGATGTTGACGGTGCGCATATTGCGTCTTTGCTTATGACATTTTTCTTCCAGCATATGCCCGAGCTAGTTCAGAGAGGAGCGTTATATTTAGCGATGCCTCCTCTTTATCGCTTAAGTTATGGCAGCATGGTTTTTTATGCACGGGATGATGCGCATCGGGATGAGCTTTTAAGAACTGTTTTTACGAAAAAGAAAGCGATTGATATTAGTCGTTTTAAGGGGCTTGGAGAGATGCCTCCCGCGCAGTTGCGAGACACGACGATGTCTCCTGAGAATCGGACATTACTGCGTGTTTATCTTCCTCCTCAGAGTGATGAGTATAAATTTAAGGATGTTGCGCAGCTTGTTGAAACTTTGATGGGGAAAAAGCCGGAGAAACGTTTTAACTGGATACAGGAAAATGCGTCTTTTGCAAAAAATATTGATATTTGATATTTTGTAAATATGCACAACAATATTGCACTCATTTGAAAGAAAGAGTAAACTATTTTCCACTTTACCGATAAAAAAAATTGTATTGAAATTCCGGTAAAGAGAATATGATAATAAGGTGATTTCTTTTGCCTTAAGTGATGGGGTGCTAAGAATGGAGATAAGGAAAAAAATATGATACAGCCGGAGCACGATTATCAGACTAGTTATACGGGTGCTGAGATTTTATTGAAAGCCTTGGAAGATCAAGGTGTCAATGTTGTTTTTGGTTATCCTGGAGGTGTTCTTCTCTCTCTTTATGATACGTTTTACAAGCAGGATCGTATTAGGCATATTCTTCCACGTGCTGAGGCTGGTGCTGTTCATGCTGCTGAGGGGTATGCACGCTCTACAGGTAAGGTTGGTGTCGCTATTGCCACGTCGGGTCCTGGTGCGACCAATACAATTACAGGGATTACCGATGCGATGATGGATAGTATTCCTCTTGTTTGCATTACAGGCCAGGTTCCTTTAAGTATGATTGGCAATGACGCTTTTCAGGAAGCGGATACGACGGGAATCACGCGTTCTTGTACAAAACATAATTATCTTATTCGTGATATTAATGATCTTTCCCGTTGTATTCACGAGGCCTTTTATATCGCGAAGAATGGGCGCCCTGGTCCTGTTGTGATTGATCTTCCTAAGGATATCACCACGGCAGTAGGATATTATACGGGCCCTGACAAGATTTGGCATAAAAGTTATCGCCCAAAAACACGTCCTCATCGTATAGAGATTGAAAAAGCGATTCATATGATCGAGGCTGCCAGAAAGCCTGTGATTTACGCTGGTGGTGGTATTATCAACTCGGGTCAGGCTGCGGCGGAATCTTTTGCTCATTTTGTTGATATGACAAATATTCCTTGTACGTTAACGCTTATGGGTTTGGGGGCTTTACCCTCTTCTCATCCTAATTTTCTTGGGATGCTTGGGATGCATGGCACGTACGAGTCCAACATGGCGATGTACAACAGTGATTTAATGATTTGTATTGGTGCTCGTTTTGATGATAGAGTTACAGGGAATCTTGATGGGTTTTCGCCTTATTCGAAGAAGATTCATATTGATATTGATGGCTCGTCTATCAATAAGAATGTAATGGTTGATTTGGCGATTATTGGGGATGCTGGTTTTACTTTAAAGATGTTGTTGGACGGTTTAAAGCAGCATCAGAATATGTATTCTCTTCCTGATCTCAAGCCATGGTGGGAGGAAATCAATCAATGGCGTTCTGTGAATTGTTTGAAAGTTCCAGAAAGTCGTGAGGTTTGCAAGCCGCAGTATGTTTTAAAAACGCTTGATTCGATCGTGTCTGATTTTTCTCCTATTATTGCGACTGATGTTGGTCAGCATCAGATGTGGAGTGCGCAATATCTTAGCTTCAAGACGATTCGCCATTGGCTGACGTCTGGAGGGCTTGGAACGATGGGCTATGGTATTCCCGCGGCGATTGGTGCGCAGGTTGCTCACCCTGACAAGCTTGTTGTTGCAATTTCCGGTGATGGTTCTTTTCAGATGAATATTCAGGAACTTGGGACGATTCAGGCGTATGAACTTCCGGTTAAGATTGTGATTTTGAACAATGGTTGTTTAGGGATGGTTCGGCAGTGGCAGGAGCTTTTTTTCCAAGAACATTATTCAGAGAGTCTTTTTACGAAGAGACCCGATTTTATTACGCTTGCGCGTGCGTATGATATTACGGCATCTCGTGTGACTGATCCGAAGGATTTGGAAGGGGCGTTAAGAGAGATGATAGAGACCAAAGGACCTTATCTTCTGGATGTTCAGACTGATCCTTTTGAGAATGTTTTTCCGATGATCCCTGCTGGTGCGGCTCATGATGAGATTTATCTCAGGAAGGAGGATTTCGGAGAGAAACCTGACGTTAATCGTAAGAATGGAGGGAGCTTGGCGTAATGCTGTAGCGGGAGTGTTCACTGATGAAAAATCATAATAAAGAAATTCAAAAGCGTACGATTGCGATATTAGTTGAGAATGAGTCGGGAGTTTTGGCAAAAGTCATTGGACTTTTTTCGGGTCGTGGCTATAATATTGAGAGTTTAACTGTTGCTGAGACGGATCATGGGAAGTCTCTTTCTCGTATTACTGTGGTGACTTCTGGTACGAGTATGGTTTTAGAGCAGATTAAGGCGCAGCTTGCGCGTCTTGTTCCTGTTTATCGTGTAACGGATTTAACGACAGAGGTTGACAGTGTTGAGCGTGAGCTTGCTTTAATCAAGGTTCGCGGACGTGGTGAGGAGCGTGTTGAAGCGTTGCGGATTGCGGATATTTTCAGGGCGCATGTTTTGGACAGTTCGGTTGAGTCGTTTGTTTTTGAGGTTGTTGGCAGTACAGAAAAGTTAAATGCTTTTATTGATCTTATGAAGCCTCTTGGTCTGGTGGATATTTCTAGGACAGGTGTTGTTGCGATTGCAAGGGGTGCTGATGGGCTATAGAGTGTTATGATTTTTAAGTTTTTATGATGAAATGAAATTGAGAGATAAAAGAGAGAGTCTTATGAAAGTTTATTATGATCAGGATATACAAACGGATCTTATCAGAAGTAAGAAGATTGCGATTATTGGTTATGGGAGTCAGGGGCATGCTCATGCGCAGAATTTAAAGGACAGCGGTGTTGCGGAGGTAACTGTTGCTACGCGTCCTGATGGTCCATCTTGGAAGAAGGCGATGCAAGATGGTTTTCCTGTCAAGACTGTTTCGGAGGCGGCATCTTGGGCTGATATTGTGATGATTTTAACGCAGGATGAAATTCAGGCTTCTCTTTATAACAACGAGCTTCATGAGTATCTTAAACCTGGTTCTGTTTTAGCGTTTGCGCATGGTTTGAATATTCATTTTGGTCTTATTGAGCCTCGTGCGGAAATTGATGTTTTTATGGTTGCGCCCAAGGGGCCTGGTCATACGGTTCGCAGTGAATATCTTAAAGGGGGAGGTGTTCCTTCTCTTATCGCGATTCATCAGGATTTTTCTGGTGAGGCGAAAGCGCTTGCGCTTTCTTATGCGAGCGCTTTAGGAGGAGGACGTTCTGGAATTATCGAAACGAGTTTCCGACAGGAATGTGAGACAGATTTGTTTGGAGAACAGGCTGTTCTTTGCGGAGGGTTGACTCAGCTGGTTCAAGCAGGATTTGAGACTTTAACCGAGGCTGGCTATGCGCCTGAGATGGCTTATTTTGAGTGCCTTCATGAAATCAAGCTTATTGTTGATTTGATGTATGAAGGTGGTATTGCCAATATGCGTTATTCAATTTCCAATACAGCGGAGTATGGGGATTATGTTTCAGGTCCTCGTGTCATTGATTCTTCTGTAAAGGAACGTATGAAAGATGTTTTAACAGATATACAAAACGGGAAATTTGTTCGCGATTGGATGCTTGAATGCCAGGTGAGACAGCCCTCTTTTAAAGCGTCCCGTCGTCTTGCTGCGGAGCATCCTATCGAAAAAGTCGGAAAGGACCTTCGTGCGATGATGCCGTGGATTTCTGAGAATAAACTTGTTGATCGTGATAAAAACTAGCGTTTTTGCAAGTAGCTTTAATCGTCTTGATAAAAGGGTTGAAAGAAATTCACAAAGCTGGTGGGACAAAGCATCTCTTCTTATCCTCTTATCTCAGTTATGATTCCAAGTTATAACCGGATTCTTTTGTTAATAATGTGATAAAATATGTTGTTTGTCAGACATATATAAATTGGGAGCTGATTATTATTGACGACATCTCTTCTGATGGCGCGCTTAATCAGCTTCCTTTTGATTTTTTTAAGAAGTTTTATACGATCTGTTTATTTCCTATGCAGTTTAAGAAAAGGTTTTGTTTTTTTCAAAAAGCCTGGCTAATTTACCATCAGAGTAATATCTCTTTAGGCGATTGTGTTCCTAATTATGTTACAAATCATCTTATTCGCTTATATTATCGCCTGCGTAAGACGGTTTTTTCTTTTTTTTTACTTTCTATTCTCTCTTATGGCTATTGGCAGCGCAAAAAAATAAATAGAATACCGCCTTTTTTTCTAAGGGCGAGCGGCTCCACACTTTATGGAAAATAAGAAGGTTATAATGGCTAAGCATTCTTCTTCATGTTCAAATCCCCCTCTTATTTCGGTTATCATGCCGTCTTATAACCGAGAGAAATTTATTATAGACAGTATTGAAAGCGTTCTTAGGCAGACTTATAAAAACTGGGAGCTAATTATTATTGATGACGTTTCCTCTGATAACACTGTTTCTATTATTCAGAAGTATCAGCAAAGCGAACATCGAATCACACTATTACAAAACGAACATAATATGGGAGTTGCCGCAACAGTCAACCGGGGCATCGCACAAGCAAAGGGAACTTATATAGCTCGTCTTGACGATGATGATTGCTTTCATCCTAGAAAGTTAGAGATTCATACACAGTTTATGGAGAATAACACGCATATTGATATAAGTGGAACAGCGAATTTTACGGTTTACAACGATGGTACGATTGCTCATCAATCTCATCGGTATGACTTCCCCTCTTCTATTTTGAAATTCGCGACGCCTTTTCGGTTGATGTGTTTACAGACGACATTTATGGCAAGGGCGACATTATTTCAAAAGCTTTATAAACAGGCAGGCCATTTTTACAATCCTGTTTTTCGCAGGGGAGAAGATTGGGAACTCTTTCTCCGGATCGCTGTTGATGATACTCTTAGTGCTGCAAATCTCTCTTTACCGTTAACGTATGTACGGTATGCTTCCAGGCCACCTGTAACGTTTGATGATCTGTCCAATCCCGAGGTTCCTTATAGCCTAGGGCAGAAAAGCCTGGAAGATTTTATTCATGTTATTTTTGATGGGCAGAATGATATTTTACCGGAAGGTTTCTGGAGTCATTACAATATGTATACGCTTTCTATTGCAGATTTAAAAAGGCTTTTAGCTTCATTTAAGCAACATTGGGTTAAACGATATCGTCTTTATTCTTTTTACGAGCGTTCGGCTGTAAAATTTGTAATTGCGGATATTTTACGTCGTTATTATCGCGGCTACACAAAATACAACCAAGAATGCGGGAAATTCATACATCTGCAAAAGAATATATGTTGTTTAAACCGTATTGTTAATTACGCAAATTTTCGTACAAAATCTCGGCGCTTTTCTGAAAAAAGCGATTATATAGATATATTCAAAACCTCATCTTCTCATAGTTAAGCGGGATATTTCTTTGATCGCTTTTCTTCTATAAAGCTGCTAGTATAAACATGTTTACTCACTCTATTTAATTATATTATGGTTATAGTGCCAGAAAGGTTATTTCATGAAGCCTTATCATATTCTTCATTCTTCCGATCATGTTGCTGTTGCTCTTATTTCCTTACAGGCTGGAGAGAGTTTTTCAATTAATGGTCATTTAGTTACTCTTCAAGACTCTATTCCTGCGGGGCATAAATTTTCTTTGGCTGATTTACCGGCTCATTCTGATATTATCAAGTATGGTAGTCCTATTGGTCATACGCTCTGCGCTATTAAAGCAGGAGAGCATGTTCATACGCATAATTTAGCGACGAATTTATCAGGGGTTTCCGAGTATAGTTATCATCCTGTTTCGCCTCCTCTTTTTTCATCGCCTTTTTCGCCTCCTGATATTTTTGTGTATGAGCGCCATAATGGCGCGATTGGTATTCGCAACGAGCTTTGGATACTTCCTACTGTGGGGTGTGTCAATGGAATTGGCCAGCAGGCGATTGAGCGTTTTTACCGGGATATTCCTGCGGATGACATTGATGGTGTTTTTGTTTTTGGGCATAATTATGGCTGTTCTCAGCTTGGTGAGGATTATAAGAACACGCGTACAATTTTACAGTGTATGGCATCTCATCCCAATGCGGGAGGTGTTTTGGTTTTAGGGTTGGGGTGTGAAAATAATCAAATTGGTGATTTTTCTAACACTCTTTCAGGTCATGATCCTAAGAGGATTCGTTTTATGGCTTGCCAGGATGTTGATGATGAGTTGGAGCATGCCGTTTCTCTTCTGAAGGAATTGTATGAGGTTATGCGCTATGACAAAAGGCGCCGCCATGACTTTAGCGCGCTAAAAGTCGGCTTGAAGTGTGGTGGTTCTGATGGGTTTTCCGGTATTACGGCCAATCCTTTACTGGGTGTTTTTTCGGATTATCTTATTGGCCATGGTGGGAGTACAATTCTGACCGAGGTGCCGGAGATGTTTGGAGCGGAAACATTATTGATGAATCGTTGTATAACTGAGGAGGTTTATGAAAAGCTTGTATGTTTGATCAATGATTTCAAAGCCTATTTTATTGCTCATAATCAGGAAATTTATGAAAATCCTTCTCCTGGTAATAAAAAAGGGGGAATTACTACGTTGGAGGAGAAATCTCTTGGCTGTACGCAAAAGTCTGGCCATAGTTTTGTTGTGAATGTTCTTTCTTATGGCAAGCGGTTAGAAACGCAAGGTTTGAATCTATTGAATGCGCCTGGGAATGATCTTGTAGCCACGACGGCTTTAGGGGCGAGCGGCTGCCATCTTGTTCTTTTCACGACGGGGCGCGGCACACCTTTTGGAGGCTTTGTTCCGACGATGAAGATTTCAACGAATACACCTTTATGGGCTAAAAAGGGTCATTGGATTGATTTCAATGCGGGTGAGCTTGTAAACGATGAATCGATGGAGAATTTACTAAAACTGTTTATCAATGAAATTGCTGCTGTTGCGAGTGGAAAACGCATCACCAGTGAGCGGAATAATTGCCGGGAAATGGCGATTTTTAAATCGGGTGTTACTTTATAGCTTTTTCGCAATTCAATTGATTAAGGAGATTGAATCGTATGCCCTCCCCTTTTCCAGATTTTTTTTATCAGGAGAAGCTTTCTTCTTTACGGCGGGATCATTGTTATAGAGAGATTCTTCCTTTACAAGCCAGTGATAGCCGTACGATCGCGATAGGGGAAGATTCTTATTTAAACTTTTCCAGTAACGACTATCTTGGTCTTTCTTCTCATCCTTTTCTTGCGGAGCGTGCTTATGATTGGCAGAGTTCTTTTGGTACGGGTTCTCGTTCTTCTCGTCTTATTTGCGGCACTTTGGAATCTGTATTGACGCTTGAGAAGAAGATTGCGCGTTTTAAGAAGAAGGAGGCTTCTCTTCTTTTTTGTTCTGGTTTTCAGGCGAATGTCACGCTTTTAGCGGCACTTTTTGACAAATCTGTTTTAAGGGCTTCTCCGCTTGTTTTTTCGGATCGCCTTAACCACGCGAGTTTACATCTTGGTTGCCAAGCGGCAGGCGTTCGGCAGATTCGGTATCGCCATCTTGATATGGCTCATTTATCGTCTTTACTAGAGAAACACTCCGCGTCTTTGGCACCAAAGTTCATTGTAACGGAGTCTCTATTTAGCATGGACGGCACCTGTACGCCTCTTTCTGCTATCTCTTCTTTAGCACGAGAGCATAACGCCATGCTTATTGTGGATGACGCGCATGCGACAGGAATCTTAGGAAAAGATGGTTCCGGTTTAGCAAGTAAGTATAGTGATCATATTGATATTGTTATCACGACGTTTAGCAAAGCGATGGGAAGTTTTGGCGGAGCGATTGCCTGCAGCCATCTTCTTAAGGATTATCTTATCAATTGCTGTCGTGGTTTTATTTATTCGACGGCGCTTCCTCCGTCTGTTGCGGGTTCGATTGATGCGGCTGTTGATCTTGTTCCGACGTTAGAGTCCGAGCGCATGCATGTTCAGGCGCTTTCTGCTTTGTTGCGGGAGGAGATTTTAGAAATAGGAATGGAGACTTTTTCTGATTCGTCTCATATTGTTCCTCTTTTTTTGCATGATTCTGATCGTTGTTTATCATTTGCGCGTTTTCTTCGTGAAAAACGAATCTATGCACCCGCAATTCGCCCCCCTTCTGTTCCGTTCGGGCGTTCTAGAGTACGTTTTTCATTGACTGCTCTTCATAAAAAAAGTGATATAGAAACCCTTATTAAGGCTCTTCATTACGCGTCTTTGTCTATAAAATAGAGCCATTTTCTTTTTTTATGTTAAATTATAGTATTAGCTATTATCATTTACGATTTTTTATAAATTTATGGCAACCGATGATATATGATGACAAAGCAATTCAATGGCCCTGCCAACGCTCTCTCTTTCATATTATTGAGCAGTGGTTAGAGTGGATTGAATATGAGAGGCGACTATCTTATAATACGAAGATAGCATATCAGAAGGATATTTTCTTTTTTCTAAAATTCATGGAAAACCATCTTGCTTTTAGGCCAGGTGTTTCTGATCTGCTCAATTTAGAAACGACTGACTTTAGAAGTTGGATCGCTCATCGTCTTTATGAGAATATTCAGCGTTCTTCCGCTGCCAGGGAGCTTTCTTCCATCAAGAGTTTTTTTCTTTTTCTTGACAGGGAGGGCTATGGGAAGAATGATGCTATTAGCACGATCAGAGCGCCTAAGAAGCCGCATATTGTCCCCAGACCGCTTTCTAAGGAAGGAACGATTGATCTTATTGAGGAGGCGCCTTCAGAGCAGAAAGAAAATTGGCTTTCTTTACGGGACAAGGCTTTTTTTTCTCTCTTATACGGTTGTGGTTTACGCATTGACGAGGCGTTGGCCTTAAATTGCGGAGATCTTCCTCCTCATGGAAGCCCGGAAGGGTTTCTGCTGATTATGGGAAAAGGAAAAAAGGAGCGGCTTGTTCCTTTTATTTCTCCTGTAGAGACAGCGATTCATCATTATTTATTTATTTCTCCCTGGCCACAGGCGAAGGAGGATCCTCTTTTCCGTGGAAAACAAGGTAAGAGGCTTTCTGCTGGTGTTATGCAAAGGCAAATGAGGAAGCTTCGTGCGCTTATGGGTCTTCCGCATTCTGCTACACCTCACGCGCTTCGCCATAGTTTTGCGACTCATCTGTTGCAGGAAGGGCTTGATTTGCGTTCAATACAAGAGCTTCTAGGTCACACTTCTCTCACTTCGACGCAACGATATACAGAAATTACAAATGTGGAATTAAAGAAAACTTATATGAAAGCACACCCTAGAGCACAAAAAGACAAAAAATAAAACACACCAAAAAGTTAAAGTTTAAATATTAAAATACACTCATAAAGTATGGAAGTAATTCATTGCAATCTTTAAAAGTTTTTTATTGAAATAGTTATCTACTTATAGTAAAAATTATTAAATAATATAGTATGAAATTTTAGTATCAACTTATTTTCACAAATACTTAAAGTAGAGATCAAAAATTATTTTTACAGTTAGGGGCTAAAATCTTCACATGAAAAAATCTCTTGTTAAGATCGACACACTTATCGGAAAAAATTTTGAAAAATATCGCTTTGGAAGCCGTATGAACAATAAGTCTGTTGCTGAGCATTTAAATCTTTCGACTTCCACGCTCAAGCGTATGATTAATGGACGGAGTTCTTTTACTTCTTTTCATCTTTGGAGGGCCGCGCATCTTTTTAACGTGAAGTACGAAGATTTCTTTTTAGGGATTGATGATAAGCATCTGAATGATTCAGAGATTCACAAAGAGGCTGATAAAGTAAAAGAAACAGAGCAATTTATTCGACTTTACAGTAAGATACGCACCCATATAAGGCGTAAGCATATTGCCGCTTTTATAAAGGCCATTCCGCGCAATAGCGGTTGACTGTAAGTCTTTTTTCCCTATAGTTTCTTCCAGGCAGTCAAGTAGCAGATATGGAATGTTGAGTTATATTGATTGTTTGGTTTGTTATTTTCCGACCAGAATTTTCCGAGAATTTTCGCGACTGTTTGTTCGTCAGGTAAAAAGGTTATAGGGGGAAGAATCTTTTTTTCTTCCATTTGCTTCAGGTCAGCAATCAAGGTATCAATAGAGGGCCAGCAGACATTAATTTTATCCACGTCTGCGACAGGCAAGGTAAATTTCTGTTTTATCAGCCAGTCTCCTGCTGTTTGAAGAGAGTCAAGAGGTGTATATTGAATTTGCGCATGGAACTTAGGGTCTGTTGCGTATGCTTTTTTCATGACGTTTTTAATTTCCTGCAAGCTTCCGTCACAAGGGAGTGTTAAGCACATCATTCCGCCTTTTTTCAAGACTCGCATGATCTGGTGCAAGAATACTGACAAAGTCTGGTAGCAAGGAAGATTCATGCAGCTTGTCACGAGATCAAAGCTTTCTTCTTTAAAATTGAGGTAGATTTGTTTTTTCACTTCTCTTTTTTCTGTTGCCTCTTGTGTTTCGTTGTGTATGAAACCGCGAGGAGATTCATAGTTTGTCAGATGAGAAATCTGTTTATGCTGTGCCAGCAAAGAGGACAGTTCATTATTTCGCTCTCCAATATCAAGGGCTAGCGGGAAATTTTTCCTGATATCCTCTATTCGTTCTATCATTCTTCCTGCGATTTCCAGTCGTAGGAAATTATGGTCTTTATTATTTTCTGTCATGGGGATATTTATGCTGTTAACATTATGAAAAAGCGCTATTTAAGCTATGGTCATTAAAATCTCTATAGTATATTGCCTTGTTTTATTTCGATCAGCTCTGCTTCTGGAAAGAGGCTTTTGGCTTTTTGAACAGCGGAATCATGAGCCGCTTCTTTTAATTTTTGTTTATAATTCTCTTGCTCTATTTCGGCGAGTGTTGGTAAGCCCTCTTCTTCAAAAAGGCGTATATTCCACATTTGCCCTGTTATAGATTCCAATGTATTTTTTAATTTTTTTGCAAATTCATCCATCACGGAACTTTGCAGCCGTATTGTTAATGTTTGTTGTTGGCAATCGATCAGATGCACTTTTTGCTTAAGCTGCACCGCGAGAAAATCTTCGCGTTTTTCTTCAAGAATTGTAATAATTTTTTGAAAGTTGCCCATTATTTCGCCTATATTTTTCTCGGGAGAAGAGTGTGTTTTTTCTTCTAAGTATATTTCTTCTTTTAAAGGCGCTGGTTTTTCTTCAGGAAGGTTTTCAGAATATTGTTTCTTTTGCTCAAATAGAGAGGATGTCTGTTTTTCAGGGAGGGTAATTTTTTTTTCAGAAGAGGTTTTTTGTTCCTGATCGGGCGTTTTTTGTTTTTTTTCCAGCGATGTTTCTGCTTCAAGCTCTTTGATAATTTCCGCTGGTGTTGGAAGCTGGTTTGTCCAGATAATGCGGATCAATGCGATTTCCGCGGTTTGCAAAGGAAAGGGCGTCATATTAATTTCTTGAACAGCTTTCAGAAGCATTTGCCACAGGCGCATTAGCTCTGGCAACGATAAGGAATTCGCCAATTTTTCCCCTTCTTTTTTTTCCTTTTCCGTTTCAAAAATAAAGGATTGGAAGAGGCTTTCCGGCTCGATGGAGAGGCGCAACAAGCTATGGCAAAGTTCCATCATATCGGAAAAAACAACAAGAGGTTCTACACCGGCCATATATTGTTGATTAAGGATACTCAAGGCTTGTTGTGTATTCCCTTCTATAATTTCTTTCCACAGGTCGATAATGAAGGCTTTATCCGCAAGCCCCAGCATATCCTGAATATGTTCTGCGGTAATTTCACTTCCGCAATGAGCAATAGCTTGATCAAGGAGGCTTAATCCATCACGTACAGACCCGTCTGCTGCGCGTGCCAGAATTTTCATTGCTTCTGGAGAAAGAGATACATTTTCCTGAGCGCATATGGATTCATAATGATTCATAAGCGTTTCTGTAGAAACGCGCTTGAGTGTAAAACGCTGGCATCGTGAAAGGACAGTAACAGGAATTTTTCGTGTTTCAGTTGTGGCAAAGATAAAACGAATATGGGCTGGTGGCTCTTCTAATGTTTTAAGCAGGGCATTAAAAGCATTTTTTGAGAGCATATGAATTTCATCAATAATATAAATTTTAAATCGAGCAGAAACAGGCGCATAGCGTATATTTTCAATAAGCTCGCGTATATCGTCCACACCGGTATGGCTTGCGGCGTCCATTTCCAAAACATCCATATGTCGATCGTGTGCAATAGCCCTGCAATGTTCACATTCTCCGCAGGGTTGCACTGTTGGGCTGTCATTTTTCCCATCTTTTCCGATACAATTCAATGCCCTAGCGAGAATACGCGCTGTTGTTGTTTTTCCGACTCCCCGAACGCCTGTCAGCAAGAAAGCATGTGCCAGCCTGCCTGTTCGCAAAGCATTTGAAAGCGTCTGCACGAGGATATCTTGCCCAACGAGTGTTTTAAAGTCTTGAGGTCTATATTTACGAGCCAGTACAACATAATCGTTATAATGTGCTGTATGAGAGGTAGCGGGAAAAGTTTCCATAAATTATCACCGAATTTGAACAATGACATAGAGACCGACAACGACCCAGAAAATCTTGGTACAGCTGCTTCCTTTCGGATCTGACTGGGTTAGCAAGGATTCTGTCCGTTGCGGCCTCCATCTACTGAGTATTTGAAAAAAAAAAGAAAAAATCAAGCCTTAATTTTTTTGCTGTTCATAAGCGGGGGAAAAACGGCCTTTACACCCTAGTTTTTTCTATTAAAGAATAAAGATAAAATAATGAAACGTTGTTTACATCATATTCTTGAGTCTATATAATTTACAGAAAATATTTAATTATCGTCAATTTTTCCAATGGTTAATTATTATCAACTTTTCAATTCATACAATTTATCTATATTCAAAAGTAAAGTTTTCAGGGATTATTTCTATAATTTTTTAACTTAAACTCAAGGTGTCAATACGAAATGAATATTATAAGCCGTTTTATTTGCCAGCGTTATTTAAAATTATTTCTTTTTCTTACTCTTTTTATCTCTATTTTTTCTCTTCAGGGCTGCGGTCGCTCTGATGAAACGGAGAATTTATTAAAAGCAGCCTTAGAGCTCGATCGGGTTTGGATTACACTTTTAATGAATCGAGATATTCAGCAACAGAACGAATTGTTAGCATTAGCGATTGAAAAAACAAAAGACCTTATAACAAACTATCCTGACAGCGCTGAGGCCGTTTTACGCAAAGACAAGGATTTTAAACGATCTCTTTTTTCTTTAGAGTATGAATATGAGGCTTCTGAATATATTGTCGATAATGTGTTAACAAATATTGGATTTATCAAAACATTGCTGATTGACGAGAAACCTCTTGAGCCAGAATCCTGGGAAGATTTAAAAACGTTTATTTTTCATATGAACTATATTGAACTGAACTATTCTGACCGATGGGTAACGATGCTTCTTATCGACATGCTTCACAGCTTAGGGTTTTATACAGATCCTTTTCTTGTCAATCTATTGCTGGCTTCCCATACCAAAACGCCCTCAACGCTCACACCGCTTATCAGTAATATTTTGAATGAATGCGAGACATTGATCACAAGCAGGTTATTTGATATTGAGGAGGCCTCTATTGATGCTTTTGACGCATCCATTATGAAAAGCGAGATAAAGGATGAGAATATATTTGGCTATTATATGATGTTTTTCAAAGAAATAGGTGCTGAACTCAACCAGGCGTTTGACACGTCTTTTCGTAATCTTTCTCCTTTTCACTGCCTTGCTTTTTTGAATCAGACAGAGGCTCTTGATTTTATTATTGATGAGAATACACCTCTTGATATTCCTGACACCTACCATTGGACCCCTTTATATTTAGCGGCCTGGCAACAGAATGAGGATTCCGTAAAGCTTTTACTGGAAAAAGGAGCGTCTCCGCTTTCTGTAACAGAAGAAAAACAGCTTCCTGTTTTTCATATGCTTCCGGAGAATCCTGAAAGTGGCTATACAGAATCTGGGAAGCTTTTAATGGACGCGACGTTAGAAGCGGCATCCAACTTAAATAATCTACAGGCTCCTTATATTATTTTCTCGATCGCTGAATACGCAATCAAACATAGTTATGATGACTTTGTGCTTTCACTGATTCCTCTTTTCATTAACAATTTTTCAACACCGCAAGAAAAGGAGGGCGCCCTTAGTATTTTACTGTATGTTTCTATTGAAAAAAAGAAACCTGCTCTTATTCGTTATTTTATAGAGAATGGTGGCCGTATGAATCTTGCAGATAGCACATCTGGCTTGAGTGCGCTTCATTTACTTGTTCAGGAGCGCAACTTAGAATTTCTATCGCTTGCTCTTGAGAAAGATCCAGACAGTGTTAATGTTGCCACAAAGCAGGAAGAGACTTCTTTGCTTATGGCGGTTAAAGATGATGATATTGATATAGTGAGGGTTCTTTTAAAAGCGGGCGCGAATCCTGATCTCGCGGATAAAAATGGTCAATTTCCGCTTCGCACTGCGATAGAGAATGATATGTTGGATATTGTTCATATTTTGTTGGATTATGGTGCTAATTTTAATGTTTTTGACCATGATAGGAATTCTCTTCTTCATCTTGCTATTGAAAAGGAAAGGCATGTTATTTTAAAAGCGCTTTTAAACTGGATGAACCCGAATGTTCTGACGTCAGACGGTAATACGCCTTTGCATTTAGCGGTTTTAAATAATGATCTGGTATCGGTTCAGCTTTTGCTTGATTTTAATATAGATCTTGATACACGTAACATGAACGGGAATACGGCTTTACATATTGCTACTCATATGAAGAACGAGGAAATCTTCACGCAGATTTTTGACGCTGGCGCGTCTCTTCGTTTAAAGAATAACAATCACAGAGAAGCTCTTCATATTGCGGCACAGTTAAACAATCTTTTTGTGCTGAAGCAGCTTATTCCTCTTTACAGTACCAGCTTTCTTAACATACAGGATGATGAAGGTTTTACGCCTTTGCATTGGGCGGTAAAGAATTATCATATTGATTCTGCTCGTCTTCTTTTAGAGTCGGGTGCGGATCCCAACAAGGCTTCTTTTGGTAAAGTAACGCCTTTACATCTGGCGGCTCAGAAGAGTGATCCGGATTTTACAAAGCTTCTTATAGAGTTTGACGCGGACATCAACGTGGTGGATATTGATGGTTTGACGCCTTTATTTTACGCGGCTCAGAACGATAATCTGTCTGTTTTCAATTTACTACACTCTTATCATGCTTTATGGCTTGTAAAGTAGGCGGTTGTTTTTTAATCCATGAAGTAAGCGAACTATATAAACTGGGAGGATATACTTATGGCTCAGACAGTTGCTCCACAAACGATTGCTTTTATTGGCCTTGGCACTATGGGTTTTTTTATGGCTGGCCATCTTAGCGATCATTATGACGTTATTGTTTATAACAGGACGGTTAAAAAGGCTGAGAAGTGGCTTAATTGTTACCATGGCAAGCGAACAGAGACAATTTCGCAGGCTGTGGCTCTTGCGGATATGGTGATAATTTGTGTCGGGGATGATTCTGATCTTCGCGAAGTTATGTCAGCGAAGGATGGCATTCTTGATGGCTTAAGGCCTGGGACATGTGTAATTGATCACAGCACGACTTCCGCGACAGTTGCTCAGGAGGTCGCAATTCTCGTTGAGCAAGCGAAGGGGTATTTTTTTGATGCGCCGGTTTCTGGTGGTCAGGTTGGTGCTCAGAAGGGCCAGTTAACGATTATGGCGGGAGGTCCTAAGGAGCTTTTTTCTGTTCTTCAGCCTGTTTTGCAGCATTATGCTTGTTCTCTTATTCATATGGGAGAGAACGGTTCTGGTCAGCAGACAAAGATGGTCAATCAAATTTGTATTGCTGGTTTACTTCAGGCTTTATCCGAGGGTCTTGCGTTGTCTAGGCGTATGAATTTAGATTCTCAGAAGATGTTTCATGTTCTGACCAAGGGAGCGGCGGCTTCTTGGCAGATGCAGAATCGTACAGCGACGATGTTAAGTGATGAGTTTGACTTTGGGTTTTCGGTTGACTTAATGCGGAAAGATCTTCGTATTTGCCTTGAGGAATCTGAGAAATATCATCTTGATTTACCGGTAAGTGCGCTTGTGGATCAGTTTTATAAAAAGCTTCAGTGTTTGGGATATGGTCATGAGGATACCTCTTCTTTAATTCGTCTTTTAGGGAAAGAGTCTGGAGAGAGTCAATGAGCAAATTTTCTTTTTTGAAAGGAGCGGGCGGCAAGCTTATTTTAATGATGATATTTTTCAATGCACTTTTTTTTGCGGGGGGATATTTTCTATTTTACTATTTTTATGTAAGTATTTTTATGCTTGCGGTTTATTTTTTATCTTTTATTATTTTATTATTTTTCGTGTCTTCTTTTTGGTGGAAGTATATTTTTTCTGTTCCTTTTCAAGAGGCACAGGGGAGTTTTCAGCGCTATAGGATTGGAGAGAAAGAGAGTCAGATTTATCTTCCGAAAAATCCTTCTCATGAGCTCTATCCTCTAGTTCAGGAGGCGAATCTTATTTTGGGGCAGTATGAGAATATTATTTCCTCTCAGTATGAAGAAATGTGTCAGGCGTCGGAACGTGAGTCTTTTCAGGACAAGCACCTTAAGGAGATCGTTCATTCAATAGAGGATCTTGAAAAAACGCATGAATTAACAACTCAGCATGCTAGAGAGGTTTTGGAATTTTTGCCTGTTCCGCTTGTGATTATAAGCCATGAGGGGATTGTTTTATTTTGCAACAAGGCTTGGGTTGAGCTTTTAAAGTATCCTTTGGAAAAAGAAACGCTTTATCAGACGAATTTTCTTGATCTTTTTTTATCGACAAGCCGGAGTCATTTTCAATTCATGATTGAAAAGGCGATTATGGAACATGATCTGCTTTCGTATTATTATACAGCTTCGTTTAAGGACAAGGGGAAACGAGCTTTATTTGTGCAGATGAATCTGTGTGAATATGAGCATGAGAATCAGATTACACATGCGGTTCTTTGTACAATGACAAACACGCATAAAATGCGTAAGCTTGAGGATCGTTTAAAGCTTCTTGAGATCACGGATTCTGTTACGGGCCTTTATACAAAGCGGCATTTTATAACTTTGTGTAATTATGAGGTCAAGCGTTTTTTGCGTTATAAGCACCCTCTTACGATTATGGTTATTGATTGCAATAATTTAGCGATTCCCAAAGAGAGTGACACGCCTGCCAATCGTGAGAAAGTTTTACGTACGATCGCCCAAACTTGTAAGAAGATCATACGAGTTACGGATATTTTTGGCAGAACGGATCAGCAGCAGATTGCCATTGCTTTAACGGAGACCTCTATACAGAATGCTCTGAGTGCCGCCAATCGTTTATCGGAAACTGTTCGATTAATTCCGTTTAAGTTTAACGATACTGGTGTGAAGCCTTACCGTGCTCAATTTAAGATTGGTCTTGCGACGCCTACTTACAAAGAAAAGACAATTTATCCTGCTATGGCACGCGCTTACAGCAGTATTATAAAGCTTTATTCAGAAAGCGATAGTACTTAAAGCGCGCGAGGGGATCTGCGTTTATTTTGGCTTTCCTGATTTTCTTCTATGGGAGTGTGGTAAAGCCGCTTTCCAATGGTAAAAAGTGTGATATAAAACGACTTTTATGATAGAGAGCGAATAGTCCATTCAATCACTTTATGGAAGCTGACATCTTTTACATGTAGGATGATTGTATGGATATTTTTGTCATAAAGGAGTTTTCCGGATTCTTTATCATCTTTTCTGCGGGAGGATATTGCCCAGGAGAAATTCCATTGTTCATTATGTGATGTTTTTATGGTTATTTGCTCTTCTTGCAGAATCAGGGGGATACAATGGGGATGCAGGTGAAAATGGAGGAAATAGTCTTTTTTTCTATCATGGCACCCTCCTTCTTTTCCGGCGATTTGTTTTCCATTTTCTGATAAAGTTATTGTTCGCTCGAGCAGTAAATTCTTAGTAGATTGCAATTTGTCTTTTTTATACTTCCGCAAGATCATATGCTGGAGATCATTTTCTTTTCGGTAGTTGAATTCATGGATATACGCTTGTGCAAGGAAGGGAAATCTCTGGTTTGTTTTAAGGAAGGCTCCTGTGATAATTCGCTCTTGTTTATGGCTGATTTCAAATCCCATTTTTCCTTTAGAGCTATTTTTCACCTTGTTTTTTTTAGGAATGGAGAGCCCTCCCCTATCAAAGAGCATGACGGTTTCTCCAGCTTCCATTCGGGCAAAGCCGCTATAAGGGAGTGTATTGAAAGGGGTGCTACTTAGGGCGGCTGCTGTAAGGGTTGCGCTTAAGGAAAGCTTTGTACTTTCTACGCCTTTGTTAAAGACGGCTAATGTCCCATCACTGTGCCGTAATGTTCTTAAGGCAGGTGCCATCCGATCGATCGTTTGCCTCAGGGAGTTTAAAGGAGGAAATTTGGCTTTTCCCATCATATTGCCAAGCTCAATAAAAGCTCTTAGGAGTGTTTCCATTTCCGATGGGACGCGTCCTATATGCCCTCCATCTTCAAGGATTTGCTGATCGATATTTATTTTCAAAAGCGCCCATATATCTTTTTGCACCTGAGACTGTGGCTTTCCGAAAATAAGTTCCGCGAATGCAAGAACAATGAGAGCATAAAGCTGTTGAAAAGAGGGGTTTTGTGATAAAATACGATATAGTAAATCATTTCTCTGCAAGAAGAGCGATTCCCATAATCGTCTTTTTAAAAGAGGGTGCATTTTATTTTCAAGAAATGACCAACTAACGATTATATTATGGATTCGCGAGGCCATAATAAAAAGGGACCACGGATCTCCATTCATTTCTTTATGGTAATATAGGGCAAGCCATTCTTCGACAAGATCGCAAGCTTTTTGAGCGGCTTGTGTTGACCCGACTGCTGACAAATGTCTCAGCCATAGAAAGCTATGGAGTGTATAGACATCTTCTCCGGAGAGTTTTTTAGGAAGCGTGCGAAATCCTTCAAAGGGTGTTTTCTGATATTTTAATACCATACTTCCAAACAGAATTTTATGCCCGATTTCCACATTTCCTGGAAAGATTTTCCACTTTAAGGAGGAAATTTCAGGAATAGTGTTTGTCTTTTGTAAGAAAGACACCCATACTTTACGGTAATAGTCACGAGGATAGAGATATTTTCTGCACCGTAAAAAGAAGGGTGCTTTTAAAGATGAATACTGAAAAAAACGATTCATTGACTCTCCAGTGCCAGGATCATTGCTTGATAACGCATTTTTTATAAAAAACCTTTGTGTATTTTATTTTTTTTATAGTAGCATAATTTACAGTGTATCTTCTATTATTTCCATTTTATGAATTGTAGAGCAGACGGGGCATTTCATATCTCTTTGTAATTTTGTTTCCTGAAATGTTCCTTTTAATCCATTGATTTTTATCAATCGGCCGCTCATTCCTTGCCCTATCGAGGTTAATTCCTTAATGATTTCAACAGCCTGCAAAGATCCAAGCACGCCACAAAGAGCTCCCATAACGCCTGCTGTTGCAGCTGTTGGCACAGAACCCTCTTCCGGCAGTGTATGATAAAGGCAATGATAGCATGGGAATTGTTTTCCTTTCAGCCATGCTTTATAAGTTGTCATTTGCGCGCTAAATCGTACGATAGACGCTGATACTTGTGGTATTTTCAGTTGTGTCGCTGCTTTATTGATGGCAAATCGTGTTGGGAAATTATCGCATGCGACAGCTATTATATCATACCCTTGAAGCAAGAATTTTGCGTTCTCATCTGTCAGGCGTTTTTGGATACAGGTCAGTTGAACATCCGGATTAATGTCGCGTAGAGTCTCTTGTGCGCTATAGACTTTTTCTTTTCCGATATTGCCTGTTTTATGGATCACTTGTCGCTGAAGATTGCTTAAACTGACTGTATCGTCATCGACCAGCCCTATGGTACCGATTCCGGAAGCCGCGAGATAAATCAGCAGAGGAGAACCCAGCCCCCCTGCCCCAATAACGAGAACATTAGCACCCAGCAGTTTTTTCTGCCCCTTTTCTCCTAACTCTTCTAAAAGCATATGGCGAGAGAATCGTTCTTTTTGATTTTTTGTTAACATTCCTTTATTTTCCTTAAGCGAGTTATTTGCGGCGCGTTGGTTTGTCAAAACGCTTTTATAGCAATTTTTGCTATTTTTTTATGCGCCTTTTTCAGAACATTCGTTGAAAACGGTCTGTTTTAAATAGCAGCCTTGTGGCAAGTTTAAGTCTACACATGCCTTTTTTTCAGCTTATTAATTTAAAAAGCGTGTCTGAAAGATGTTATAAGGCATGTCTCAATTAAAAATAATGTTTATAAAGCCTTATAGCTGATTATTCAGGTAGGGTTTCAGATAATGCCCTGTGAAACTTTCTGGCTTTGTTGCGATTGTTTCCGGTGTTCCCTGGGCAATAATTTCACCTCCTGCGCTTCCTCCTTCTGGCCCGATGTCAATAATCCAATCTGCGTTTTTAATCACATCAAGGTTATGCTCAATGACAATGACAGTATTTCCGGCGTTAACAAGCTCGTGAATAACCTGCAAGAGGCGTTCAATATCCGCAAAATGGAGCCCTGTAGTCGGCTCATCAAGTATATAGAGTGTTTTTCCGGTCATTTTCCGTACGAGTTCACGAGAAAGCCGCATTCTTTGAGCCTCTCCTCCTGACAGGGTCGTCGCCTGTTGCCCAAGTTGTATATATCCGAGACCAATTCTCCGCAAGATTTCCAAGCGATTTTTAATTGCGGGTATAGCTTGGAAAAATTCCAATGCTTCATCAACAGTCATGGCGAGAATATCGGAGATTGTTTTTCCTTTAAATGTAACGGCAAGTGTTTCTCTGTTATAGCGTAGTCCTTTACAGACTTCGCACTGTACATAGACATCGGGTAGAAAGTGCATTTCCACTTTGATAACGCCGGCGCCTTTACAGGATTCGCATCGCCCCCCTTTAACATTAAAAGAGAATCGCCCTGGAGTATATCCTCGTGCTTTTGCTTCCGGCAGTGCTGCCATCCATTCACGTATCAAGGTAAAGATCCCTGTGTAAGTTGCGGGGTTAGATCGAGGAGTTCGCCCGATGGGGGATTGATCGACATCAATTACTTTATCGATTTGCTCTATTCCTTTTATGGATTTGAGAGACGCGACGCTTTCTTTTGCTCCATAGAGATGTCGTGCAATTGAGCGGTATAATGTTTCAATCACCAATGTTGATTTTCCAGAACCTGAAACACCTGTAATACATATGAATTTTTCCAAAGGAAAGTGAACATCTATATTTTTCAGATTATTTCCACTCGCTTTATAAAGAGAGAGTGTTTTTCCGTTTCCTTTTCGTCTTTTTTCAGGAACTGAGATAGATCTTTTTCCGCTGAGAAAGTCTCCTGTTATGCTTTCCGGCGTTTCCATAATGGAATTGATATCGCCTTGCGCGACGATTTTTCCGCCATGTATACCGGCTCCCGGCCCTATATCGATCACATGATCCGCGTTGCGGATGGCTTCTTCGTCATGTTCAACGACAATAACGGTATTGCCGAGATCACGCAGGCGATACAATGTTTTCAAAAGGCGGTTATTATCGCGCTGATGGAGCCCAATTGACGGCTCGTCCAGCACATACAGCACGCCGACAAGGCCGGATCCTATTTGGGAAGCAAGCCGAATTCTTTGGCTTTCCCCTCCCGAGAGTGTCCGAGAAGCGCGAGAGAGCGTCAGATACCCCAGTCCGATATTGTTAAGGAATTCGATTCTTTCTTTAATTTCCCGTAATATTGGGCGCGCGATTGTGATTTGCTTTTTGGTGAGTATTGTTTCCACCTCTTTAATCCATGCGCTAAAACGCCGGATAGAAAGCGCAGAGACTTCTCCTATATGGGCGTGATTTATTTTAACAGCGAGCGCTTCTTCTTTTAATCGCCATCCTTTGCAGTGGTGGCAGATTTTCTGTGACTGGTATTTTGCCAGATCTTCTCTGACTTGGTTTGAGTTTGTTTCTTTCCATCGTCGTGCCAGGTTTGGGATGATGCCTTCGAATTTTCGTTTTGTTTTATAGACGCTATTTTTATTACTATAAACGATGGGAATAACGGTATCTCCCGATCCATTCAGGATGATATTCTGGATTTTTTCAGAGAGGGATGAGAAAGGATCTGATATATTGAAATTATAATAGTTTGCCAGGGATTCGATTGTTTGAAAGAGGTAGGTGGAGGATGAATTCGACCACAAGCCTATTGCGTCTCTCAAGGGGGCATCTGGTTTTGTTACAATAAGGTCTATATCGAAATAAACCTCTGTTCCAAGGCCGTCGCATGAGGGGCAGGCGCCGAAAGGATTATTGAAGGAAAAAAGCTTCGGTTCGATTTCTTCGATTGTAAATCCGGATACAGGGCAGACGAATTGTTCTGAGAAGATTATTTTTTCATTGTTTTCAGCGTCTTCTATAACGGCGATTCCACCGGCGAGGCGCAAGGCGGTTTCTAAGCTGTCGGCGAGTCTTTCCTCGATATTCTCTTTTAAGATCAAGCGATCGACAATAACCTCTATATCGTGTTTATATGTTTTTTTCAGTGGAGGGACATCTTCAATATCGTAGAGAATTTGATCGACGCGCAAGCGCTGATACCCTTGTTTTTGCAACTCTTGTATTTCTTTTTTATATTCTCCTTTTCGCCCTCGTACTATGGGAGCTATCACATAGAAGCGCATATTTTTTTTCATATGCATGATGCGGTCGACCATTTGCGAGACTGTTTGACTTTCTACGGGAAGCCCTGTTGTAGGTGAGTATGCTGTCCCGATGCGAGCGAACATGAGTCTTAAATAGTCATAAATTTCTGTAACGGTTCCGACTGTGGAGCGTAGATTTCTGGAAGCGGTTTTTTGCTCAATAGAGATAGCGGGTGATAGTCCGTCTATTCCGTCTACATCTGGTTTTTGCATAAGCTCGAGGAATTGTCTTGCGTATGCCGAGAGGGATTCGACATAGCGGCGTTGCCCTTCTGCATAGATTGTATCAAATGCCAGAGATGATTTACCTGAGCCGGACACACCTGTTATGACGATAAATTCATCGCGTGGAATCTGCAGGTATATATTATCCAGATTATGTTCGCGTGCCCCTCGAATATTGATATTCTGTTCTGACACAATTTTGGCCCTTTTTCTTAAGCTTATAAATTATTAAGGTGTGTAGTATAATATTTAAAAAAGGCTTACTCAATAAAAAGCCTTTGAGTGTAAAATTATCTTAGTGAAATGTGAAAAGTTTTTATCTTATTTTAATCTTTATATTTGTAAAATGATTTTTTATCATTAATCTATAATTTTCGGTATTTTGGAAATTTTCAGGAGTTTAGATACTATGGCTGGTAGTGTAAATAAAGTTATTCTTGTTGGTAATCTTGGTCGTGATCCGGAAGTTCGTTATAGTCAGGATAACAATAAGATTGTTACTTTTTCGGTTGCGACTTCGGAAAGCTGGAACGATCGGGCTTCCGGTGAGCGCCGTGAGCGCACGGAATGGCATAGGATTGTGATTTTCAACACGCATTTAGCTGATATAGCGGAGCGTTATCTTCGAAAGGGAGTTAAGATTTATCTGGAGGGTCAGTTGCAGACTCGCAGTTATACGACCGCTGAAGGAACAGAGCGCACGATTACAGAGGTTGTTGTTCCACGTTTTCGGGGTGAGCTAACGATGCTTGACAGCCGCTCTTCCGGGGGGGGAGAATCTTTCGGGCAGGGTACTTCGCCATCGTCTTCTTCTGAATCATCCTCCTCTTCTCCTGACTGGAGTTCTCCTTCCGCTCCGGTTGGCAGTGATTTAGATGATGAGATTCCTTTTTAAGGGATAGTGTTATTTCGTTAAGGAACAAACGGATATTTTTTAGCCATGGTGTATAGAAGCAAGCTTTCCTTGAGTGATTTTTTGGCTCGTCTTTCCGCTGTTAAGTTATTATCACTTGATGTTGATGGAACAATGACGGACGGCGGTCTTTATTATGATGAGAATGGTCGGGAGATGCGGCGTTATCATGTTCATGATGGGATAGGTATTTTAGCTGTGAAAAAGCTGGGAATTCCTGTTATTTTTCTGACGGCTGGCACTGTTGGAGCCATGACAAGTCGTGGAGAGCGTCTTTCTGTTGATCGTATAGTGACCAATTCAAAATACAAGGGGGATGATTTACGTTCTATTTGCCAGGAATTTTCTATTTCTCCTGTTGATGTTCTTCATATGGGTGATGATGTCAATGATCTTCATGCGTTTGAGGTCTGTGGGCTTTCTGTTGCGCCTGCAAATGCGGTAGCGTCTGTTTTGGATAGTTGCCACTGGGTTACAGATAAGAGAGGGGGAGACGGAGCGGTCCGTGAGCTGTGTGATTTAATGACGGATGTACTGGGCTGATTTTCATATTTTATTCAATGAATTCTTCGGGGTAAACGCCCCAGATATCTGTGCGTTTCACCCATCCTTCATAGCTAAAGGCTTCGATATAGCACCATGAAGAGTCAGTAGGGCAGTGTTTAATCTCACCGATAACACCAGTACTTAAAGTCGCTACAATAAAGCTATTTTCGTCAGGTTCTTCAAATATTTTCCGACTGCCTTCTGTTGTGATGAAGTGGCGTTGATTTCCTAGTAATTTATAGAACATCCATCCCTCTTCATTTTCCCAATCCCGTACTTTTCGCCATTCGTTGTATTGACCAATGACTTCTAGGGGCGAATTGGTTTCCACATAGATCCATTCAATAGGATAATGCATACCTGGTCCAGCTCGTAAATAGGCGGATTCTTTATTCATACTGACAAAGCGGGGTATCTCGTTTTTCAGAATGCTTGATTGTTCATCCTCAGAAGAAAAATCGACAGCCCATAAGGAAGAAAAAGACACGCTGCTTATGAGGCATACCGCTGTATATAAAAAGATGTATTTTTTTTTCATATCTATTCTGTAAGATATTAAGCGCTATAAGTTTCAATAGGCTTTTAAGACCTATTGATTCTCTCATTCAACTTTCTTTCATTGAAGATTAAGAGATTAGGTTAAAAGCGTAATCATTAATATCTTAATGCTCCATAGCTTAACATTTTGTAAAAATATGTTCGATATTCACGTTTATAACAGCAAGAGCAGCATGATATAGTGTTAGTGATAAAGAAGACTGAAGCCATCATTTTGCTCTATAGATATAGATAAGAACAGAGAGGCTCTTTTCCAACTGTTTTTGCTATGGAAGCTGCTATAGCATGTATTTTTGGCCGAGATTGTTTACGATGTTTGTGTAATTAGCTAATAAGAGTGCTTTAAGCGAATGGGTTCGGAAATAAAAGAAAGTGTGTTTCATAGCTAGGTGGTGCCGCCGAGTAGAATTGAACTACCGACCCCACCCTTACCAAGGGTGTGCTCTACCCCTGAGCTACGGCGGCACGAACTATTTTTTAAACTATATACCCAAATATTGTTTCAATAGCAACAAACTTTTCTGTCTCTTGCGCTTTATTTTATATAAGGACAAAGCGGAGTGCGAAGATCAGAGCCATCACGACGATTGCGGGATTGAGTTCTTTCCACCGGCCTGTAAAAAGGCGCACGAGAGTCCATGTGATAAACCCAAGTCCGATTCCTGTTGCGATAGAGTATGTCAAGGGCATAGAGATTGCTGTAATAACGGCTGGAGCGGATATGGTAATATCTTTCCAGTCGATTTCCGATAACCCTCGTGCCATCAGGCAAGCAACATAGATCAGCGCCGGAGCGGTTGCGTAGGCGGGAACCATGGAAGCGAGAGGGAAGAAAAAGAGGGCAAGAAGAAAGAAGAATGCGAGCAAGGCCGCTGTCAGCCCTGTTTTTCCGCCTGTTTCCGTTCCGGCTGCACTTTCAATATAGGAGGTTGTCGTAGAGACGCCTAGGAAAGCTCCTGCAACGGTTGCGCTGCTGTCGGCCAGCAATGCTTTTTTAAGACGAGGGAGTTTTCCGTCTTTATCAAGCATTTTTGCTCTATGTGCGACTCCGACGAGGGTTCCGGCCGTATCGAAGAAATCAACGAACAGGAAGGTGATAATAATAATGACAATCCCGTGTGATAGAGCGCCCATAATATCCAACTTAAAAAATGTAGGTTCTATAGAGGGCGGAAGAGCAACGATTCCTTCATAGGGCACGATTCCCCCTACTATACCTGCTAGTGTTACGGCAAGAATTGATATAAGGATTGCGCCTGCGATACGAAAAGCACTGAGTGTGACAATCATGATAAATCCACCGCATGCGAGCAGGACAGTAGGATCTTGCATATTTCCCAATGTTACCATAGTCGCTTCATGTTTAACGACGATATTTGCGTTAGACATTCCGATAATGGCCAGAAACAGTCCTATTCCTGCTGATATGGCGACTTTAAGATCTTTCGGAATGCTGTTGATAAGCCATTCTCGAATAGGGAGTACACTGATGATGATAAAGAGGATTCCCGAGACAAATACGGCTCCCAGCCCGACTTCCCAAGTGAGTCCCATTCCTAGGACAACGCCGTATGTGAACCATGCGTTAAGGCCCATTCCCGGAGCGAGACCAAAAGGATAATTTGCGTACAGCCCCATAATCATGCATCCGATTGCCGCAGCAATACATGTTGCGACAAACACGGCGCCGAAATCCATTCCTGTTTCTGATAAAATTGCAGGATTGACAAAAATGATATAGGACATTGTCAAAAAGGTGGTTCCTGCTGCTAGAAACTCTTGTTGCAGCGTGCTTTCTTTTTCGTGAAGTTTAAAGATTTTCTCAAGCATTGTTCTCTCTTTTGGTTTTTTGCATATATAAAATCTCCTTTTGTTTTCTTTACGTATGATAAAAACCAAGAAAACAGTTAGGATAAAATTATTGACAAAACTCTAGCTTTTTTATAGAGAGGATACAAATCTTTTTTAAAATTTGAGTCTTTTTTCGGAAAAAATAATAGAGAATAACAAAGAGAAACAGAAGGCGTCCTCTCTTCCCTAACACGGGTTTATGCACCTCCCCTTCTCGCTTTTCTTAAATTGGAATAAAAGCGCCTATTAAAGAATATCCATCAGAATATTTCGCTTTTAAAAAGTATAGAGTGAAATATAAAGATGACAGCTTTCTTTTTACATAGTTAACAGTTGGTAGAGACGCAGGGACTGATTCGGATTATGCTAACAGAATTCTTAAAGTTGCAGGCTTGGCAATTCCATTGGAGTATCTTTCAAAGGAAGCGGCCAAAGAGTAATTAATCAGAATATTATGGAGAATATAGAAGTAATATTACTACAGTAGCGACTTTATTATCCCCTGCTTTTTTCAACAAATAAACTTTTATGAAAATAAAATCTATTATTAACAGGGGTATTTTTATCCTTTCTGCTGTTATATTTCGGCACAATCATTATTTCTTTGTACTAGTGAATTTTTTTCAGAAATAAATATGGTTTTTCTTGCCAGTCGGCGGTTTTTATATTAATGTGTTAGCACTTTATAATAGAAAACACATGCGAAAATTAATATATTTTTCCCCTTAAGGGGTGGAAACATATTCCGGTGTTTTTTGCTTTTTCTTGCAAAAGACCAATTTCGCAGAGGAATAACCGGAAAAGAAAGGATGATTGATTCATGCCGTTACCGAAATTTACTATTCGCCAGCTTCTTGAGGCTGGTGTTCATTTTGGTCATAATGTTTGCCGTTGGAGTCCCAAGATGGCTCCTTATATTTATGGCTCCCGCAATAATATTCATATTATTGATCTTCAGCAAACCGCGCCTTTGCTTTATAATGCCATGCAGATGGTAGAAGAAAAGGTCGCCGAGGGAGGGCGTATTTTATTTGTTGGGACAAAACGTCAGGCAAGCCCTATTATTGCTGCTTCTGCGAAGAAGTGCGGCCAGTATTTTATTAACCATCGTTGGCTTGGTGGAATGTTGACGAACTGGAAGACCATTTCTTTATCTATTGGGCGGCTTGAAGAGTTGAACAGCACGTTAGAAAATGACACGCAAGGTTTGACGAAAAAGGAAATCCTTCAGTTGACGCGCAAGCGTGACAAGCTTGAAAGAACGCTTGGCGGCATTAAAGAGATGGGAGGTCTTCCTGATATTGTTTTTGTTATTGATACGAATAAAGAAGCGATAGCGGTTGCCGAGGCAAATTGTTTAAATATTCCTGTTATTGGAATTTTAGACACAAACAGTATTCCCGATACAATTAATTACCCTATTCCCGGTAATGATGACGCGACCCGTGCTATTGAGCTTTACTGTAATCTCATTGCGGATTCCGCTCTTTCCGGTATTATGAGGGAGATGGATGATGCGGGCGCTTCCAGTGATCCGATTGTTGATCCTGCTCTTGTCGAGCCTGCCCTTGCAGAGCCTGATAATCAGGGTGTTTCATCTTCCGATGGAGAAGCGGCATTGCCGAAAGATACTCCTGAAGAGCCTTCTTTGACAGAAGAGCAGTCTTCTACTCAGCAGGAAGATTCTGCCTTAAAAGAAGAGATCAAAGAGCCTTCAGCAACAGAAGAGAAAAAAGACTAGCTCTTTATTTTAAAAGCGGTTTTTTTCAGAAAGAGTTTAGAAAGTTTTAAGGAGAGTTACAAATGGCACAAATTACGGCCTCTATGGTTAAGGCGTTACGTGACAAAACGAGTGCAGGTATGATGGATTGCAAGAAAGCGTTAACAGAGACTGATGGCAATATTGAGGAGGCGATCAGCTGGCTTCGTAAGAAAGGTTTGGCCTCAGCGGCGAAGAAGGCAGGGCGGACAGCGGCGGACGGTCTTATCGCGGTTGTGTCTGATGGAAGTGCGGCTTCTATTATTGAAGTGAATAGCGAGACAGATTTTGTTGCGCGTAACGAGCAGTTTCAGTTATTTACGAAAACTGTTTGCCAGTTGACGCTTGAGACAAAAAAATCCATTGATGATTTAAAGGCTCATACTTATCCGGGCTCTAGTCATACAGTTGATGAAGAGCTTACCAATCTTATTGCGACAATTGGGGAAAATATATCTTTACGCCGTAATGCGCATCTTGATGTTTCCGATGGTCTTATGGGCTCGTATGTTCACAATGCTGTCATGGCAGGGCTTGGAAAGATTGGTGTTCTTGTTTCTCTTGAAGGAAGCCATCCTGAGCAGGAAACAATTGCCAAGCAGATAGCGATGCATATTGCCGCCTCATCTCCTTTAGCGTTGGATGAGGCGTCTCTTGATTCGTCTCTTGTTCAGAAGGAGCGCGATATTTATCGTGAGAAGGCGCTGGCGTCTGGCAAGCCTGAAAATGTTGTTGAAAAGATGATCGAAGGTCAGATAAAGAAATTCCAAAAAGAAAACTGTCTTGTTGATCAGCTTTTTGTTATTGATACGAAAAAGACCGTTGGGCAAGCTGTTGCGGAATATGGATTAACGATTTCTGCCTTTATTCGTTATGAGCTTGGAGAAGGCATTGAGAAAAAAGAAGATGATTTTGCCGCTGAGGTTGCTAAGGCGGTTCAATAGTCATTTAATTTAGCCCCTCACTGTTTTTCGGTTGAGGGGTTTTTATTTATTTTTTCTCTATGTGTGCAGAATTCATCTTTACGGGCTAGCGTCTTTTCTATATCGTAGAAATGGATCGGAAAAGTTATTTTACAAATGAGGGACAAAACCATGCATAATGGCCCTAGGTATAAAAGGATTCTTTTGAAACTTTCTGGAGAGGCGTTAATGGGTGAGAGGGATTTTGGTCTTTGCCCAGAGACGTTAAGGAAGTTTGGATATGAGATCAAGGCGGCTCATGATTACGGTATACAGATTTCTATAGTGATTGGTGCCGGTAATATTTTCCGTGGTGTTTCTGCGGAAGCTTTAGGAATAGAGCGGACAAACGCTGATTATATGGGGATGCTCGCAACGGTTATGAATGCTGTTGCGGTTCAGAATGTTTTGGAATCGCTAGGAATACAGACGCGTGTTCAATCTGCTATTCCGATGGATATGGTTTGCGAGCGTTATATTCGGCGTCGCGCTATTCGCCATATGGAGAAGAATCGTATTGTTATTTTTGCGGCTGGAACGGGCAATCCGTTTTTTACGACAGATACGGCTGCGGCGCTTCGTGCAATTGAGATGGGATGTGATTCGTTAATCAAAGGAACGAATGTTGATGGTGTTTATGATAAGGATCCGAAGAAGAACCCGGATGCTATTTTTCATTCTCATTTAAGCTGGCAGTATGTTCTTGAGCGGAATTTATGTGTTATGGATGCTGCGGCGATTGTTTTAGCGCGTGATAATAACATTCCAATTACAGTTTTCAATATTCATCGCAAAGGAGCTTTTCTGAAGATCTTTCAGAATGAAGGCACTTTTACAGTCATCGATAAGGGAGATGAGACATGACCTTTACAGATATTGATATGTTAAGCAAGGACACCAAGCGTCGGATGCAGGGAGCGTTAAATTCTTTACAGCAGGATCTTAATGGTTTAAGGACTGGTCGGGCCCATGCGGGTCTTTTTGATCCGATTGTGGTTGATGCTTATGGATCTTCAATGCCGCTCAATCAGGTTGGGGCGGTTAACGTTTTGGACGCGCGGATGCTTTCTATTCAAGTTTGGGATAAATCTCTTGTCACGAGTGTTGAGAAGGCGATCCGCAATTCGGCTTTAGGTTTAAACCCTATGGCGGAAGGACAAGTGGTTCGGATTCCTGTTCCGCCTTTGACAGAGGAGCGTCGTGTTGAGCTTACCAAGGTTGCACGTAAGTATACGGAAGAGGCGCGCATAGCGATTCGTAATATTCGTCGTCATGCTATTGATAGTTTAAAAGCGGCTGAGAAGAACAGCCATATATCGCAGGATGAGCTTCACACACATTCTGATACTATTCAAGATCTGACGGATCAATTTATCAAGGAGCTCGATCTTCTTTTAGCTTCAAAAGAGGAAGAAATCATGCATGTATAGGGCATGAATCTGTATATAAGGATTTATATTGACTTCTTTTTCTCATACATCATTATCTCATGTTGCTATTATTATGGATGGAAACAGGCGGTGGGCTAGGAAAAGGAATTATCTTCCTTCTCATGGGCATAAGAGAGGAATTGATGCAGCGCGTAGAGCGATTAAGGCAGCATTATCTCATTCGATTCCTTATCTAACGCTTTTTGGTTTTTCCGCGGAGAATTGGACTCGTCCTCCTGATGAAATCAGTGATCTGATTTCTTTGGTTCATCATCATCTGTCTCATGAGCTTCCTTGGTTTCACGAACATGAGATTTGTGTTTCTATCATGGGGGAACAGGAGCGTTTTTCTGAAAAGACTATTCGTCTTATCAGGCAGGTTCAGGAACAGACCGCGCGTTATAAACGAATGACCTTGACCATTGCGTTAAGTTACAGTGGTCGCAATGAAATCATAAAAGCGATCAGGCAGATTGCTGAATCGATTTCTCGTCAGGAGATTTCTTTTGAGGATATTTCTGAATCACTGATATCACGTTACCTTTATACCAGTGAGATTCCTGATCCTGATTTTATTTTGCGAACAAGTGGTGAGAAGCGCCTCAGTAATTTTCTTCTTTGGCAGTCGGCTTATACAGAGCTTATTTTTCAGGATGTTCTCTGGCCTGATTTTACAGAACAGCATTTTCATGAGGCTATTGTTGATTATATGAAAAGGGAAAGACGCTATGGTGGAAACACGTAATCATTCATGGGAGGCACTTCGTTCTCGTTTTTTGTCTGCCTTTATTCTTGCGCCTATTGTTATTGGGATGATTTTTGTTCCTGTTCTTTTTTATTTATTGATAGCGGCTATTGTTGTTTTTCTTGTTTTTGAATGGAATATGATTTGCGGTCAGAAAAAAAAGGCTTCTATCGGGAATAGTGTTGAGATTCTCTTATTATTTCTATGTATTGCCTTGTCTGTAGCTACAGCAAGCTTTATATGGGGATTATTTGGAATTTGTTTTTTTTCTTTTATTTTTTTTCTTGTGCTGCGTTCTTGTTTTCCCTCTTCTCCTATGAGGGATCTTTTATGGTTGATTACTGGTTTTGTTTATTTTTCCTTGTTTGTCACCGCTATTGGTTTTCTATATCAATTTCCCGATGGTATTTCTATTGTTTTCTGGATTCTTCTAACTGTTTGGGCGACAGATATCGGGGCATATTTTGTTGGAATAAGGGTTGGGGGCCCTAAGCTGGCTCCTAGAATCAGCCCAAAGAAAACTTGGTCTGGATTATTGGGAGGAATTGTTTCTGCGGCGATTGTCAGTGTTTGTTTTTCATTTTTCAGTGAACTGCCTTTGTATTTTCTTTTTATTGCTGGTGTATTTTCGGCGATTATTTCCCAAGGGGGTGATTTAATGGAATCTGCTTTTAAGCGTCGTTTTCAAGTTAAGGATTCAGGAACGCTTATTCCGGGGCATGGTGGTCTGCTTGATCGTGTTGATGGTTTACTGGCTGTCGTTCCTATTGTTGCTTTACTTCTGCCTCTTTTCCGGGATTGTTTTTTATGAAGCCGGCGCCTCTTTTTTCTTCTGTTCATGGGCTTAAGGAGGCGGCACGTGCGACCTTTTCCGTTTTTCCTCAATCGGTCACGATTTTAGGATCTACGGGATCTATTGGTCAGAGCGCTCTTGATATTATCCGGCAGCACAAAAAGCAATTTCACGTTGAGGCGTTAACAGCGAACAATAATCTTTCTCTTCTTATTGAGCAAGCGCGGTATTTTCGCCCGTCTTATGTTGCGATTGCCAATGAGGCGCTTTATCCGGATTTAAAAGAGGCTTTAAAAGGGAGCAACATTCAATTGGGTGCCGGTGAATCCGCTGTTATAGAGGCGGCTTGTCGTCCTGCGGATCGTTTTGTATCGGCTATTGTTGGTATTGCTGGCTTAAAACCGACGTGGGCCGCTTTAGAGAATGGAACGCTTTTAGCGCTCGCAAATAAGGAAAGCTTGGTATGTGCCGGAGAGCTTATGGTATCTCATATTCAGAAGTATGGAGCGACTCTTCTTCCTGTTGATTCAGAGCATAGTGCGATTTTTCAAACAATCGAGCCTCAGAATACACATTTGATACAATCGATTATTCTTACGGCTTCCGGAGGTCCTTTTCGGACCTTATCTCGTCAAGAAATGCGATTCGTTACACCTCAGCAAGCGCTGGCGCACCCGAATTGGTCAATGGGGTCGAAAATTTCAATTGATTCAGCTTCTATGATGAATAAAGGGTTAGAATTTATAGAGGCTTTTTATTTATTTCCCGTTGAGGTGTCACAGATTGAAATTGTCATTCATCCTCAATCAATTCTTCATGGTGCTGTGACATATACGGAAGGAACTATGCTGGCGCATATGGGGTGGCCGGATATGAGGGCTCCTATTTCCTGGGCACTTTCATGGCCCAGCCGCATTCCTCTTGCAGTGAGGAATTTTCGCCTGACAGATATGAGTGATCTTACTTTTTTTGCGCCTGATATGGATCGTTTTCCCATGTTGTCTCTTGCCCAGGAGGCTTTGCGTACTGGCGGAAATATCCCTCTTGTGATGAACGCGGCGAATGAAGTCGCCGTTGAAAGTTTTCTCGCAAAGAAAATCTGTTTTACGGATATGGCGTCAGTTATTGCTCATACGATGGAGACTGTAGAGATTTCTCCTGTAGAATCGCTTGACCATATTTTTTATGAAGATGCGTGTGCCCGAAAAGTTGCAACTGCTTTTATAAAACGTTTACTATAGGAATTTTATATTCTATAGTCTGTAAAAATCTATTTTTAAACTATTTCACTCTTCCGTTTGAAACACTGGAGAAATTTTCGTTATGGCTCATACGTTATTAAGTTTTACTTGGAATTATATTCTTCTTTTTTTAATCATGCTGACAATTCTGATTTTTATTCATGAGTTTGGGCATTATATTATTGCACGCATTTGTGGTGTAACTGTTGAAACTTTTTCCATAGGGTTTGGTCCCGAGATTTACGGGCATAATGATTCTCATAAAACGCGCTGGCGTATTTCCCTGATCCCTCTAGGCGGCTATGTCAAGCTTCTTGGGCAATTTGAAGATTACCCTCCGGAACGTGAAAAAGAGGCGTTTATAAAGAAAACAGTCGGCCAGAGGGCGGCGATTGTTTTTGCGGGTCCTGCTGTCAATTTCTTATTTGCGATCCTTGTATATAGCGCTGTTTATGGTTTTTTTGGTATTTCTCATCCAAGTTCTGTTATTGGTGAGATCGGGGAGGGCAGCGCTGCTAGCAGGGCCGGTCTGCAAGTTAACGATCATATTCTCAGTATTAACGAAAAAGAAACACGCTATTTTAACGATATCGCAACGATCGTTCAGAAAAATCCTGAAGCAGAGCTTCTTTTTAAGGTCCTGCGGGGAAGCGAAATTTTTGAATTACCTGTCACGCCCGATAGCCGTGTTATGGACGGGAAAACTATGGGTTTTATCAACATACGCCCTCATTCTGATTATATTATTTATGAGCCTGTTAGCAATCCTTTTCAAGCGCTTACGATGGGCATGGAAAAAACCCTTTTTCTTGGCGCGGAGATTTATAAATTCCTTGGTAGTTTTATCCTAGGAAAACAAAAAGGAGAAGATATTGGCGGGCCTATCCGTATCGCCCAGGTTTCAGGTGAGATTGCCAATCAGGGTTTAGTCCCCTGGCTTAGCTTTCTTGCTTTTATTTCCTTGAATTTATGTATTGTAAATTTGCTTCCTATTCCTGGTCTGGATGGCTGGTATCTTATTACCTATGCGATTGAAAAGCTCGCGAGGAAACCGCTTCACAAAAAAGTGCAGGAATATGCTTTAGTTGCTGGTATAGGCTTTATTTTTATCTTGTTTGTTTTATTGATATTTAATGATATTAAAAACGTTTTTTAACAATAGAAAGCTGTGAGTTCATCGCCTTTAACAGTTGAGTGATTATTCTTCTGAAAGGCAAAATTCGCCAAGTATAATGGGCAGCTGCTTTTGTTTATAGGCATCTGAGAGAAAATTTTTAGCGCAATTATGTAATAACTTGCTTTTAGAAGCAATTTTGTTATTAATAGTTATAGTGATTAATTTCTCTGCGTTTTACTTTATTTTTTATCATACATAAGAGGATACAATGGAAGAACGTACTGCGCCTTTTTCAAAAATTGTTTTTATTCTTTCTTTGGCTGCCGTGATATTTTCGCCAGCTTCTTTCGCTCAGCTGTCCCCTACACTCTATGATATTGAAGTTATTGGAGCGCAGAGAACCGAAGAAGGAACAGTAAAATCATACCTGGATATCCGTGTTGGAGATATAATTACAGAAGAAAAAATCAATAATTCTTTAAAGCAACTTTTTGCGACGGGGCTTTTTACTGATGTCACTATAGAGCGGCACGGAAATGTTTTAGTCGTCAATCTTATTGAAAACCCGACTGTTAATACGATTTCCTTTGAGGGCAATAAGAAAATTAGTGATGATATTCTTAAGAGAGAGACTATCCTATCGTCCCGGGTTATTTATACACAGGCTCGTTTACAGCGTGATATTGAGCGCATTTTATCTCTTTACCAGCGCAGTGGCTATCAATCTGTCTCTGTTATTCCTCATACGGCTTCTTTGGATCATAACAGGATTGACCTTACTTTTGAGATTGACGAGGGAAAGCGGACGGGTATTTCCTCTATTCGCTTTATTGGTAACGAAGTTTTTAGCGACAGGCGTTTACGCAATATTATTCGCACCTCAGAAAGTCGCTGGTACAAGTTTTTTTCCTCAACGGATATTTACGATGTTGATCAAGTTCGTTATGACGAGGAGTTATTACGCCGTTATTATCTTCGCAAGGGGTATCTTGATTTTCAATCAATTTCAGCGATCGGAGAATTATCACCGGATCAGGGGAGTTTTTATCTGACTTACAGTGTCAGTGAGGGGGTTCGTTATAAAGTCGCTTCAGTCAGCACGGACATAGAGCTGAAAAATCTTGATGAGTCGGCTATTTTTTCCGCTATTTCTCATATTAAAGTGAATAAATGGTACGATGACAGGGAAATTGAAAGAGCTGTTACAGAGCTTGTAAAAAGACTTGACGTATTAAATTATCAATTTTATGAGGTCACACCCTATCTTCGTCGAGATCCTGCAAACCAAACGGTTGATATAACATTTTCCTTTCAAGAAGGATCGCCTGTTTTTGTGGAGCGTATTGATATTGTAGGGAATGTTCGAACGCAAGATAATGTTTTACGTCGCATTTTCACCTTTGCGGAAGGGGATGCTTACCAGCGAGAGAAAGTCGCCTTATCTAAGCGTAAATTAGAAGGAATGGATTATTTTAAAAGCGTTGCTGTAGATGTGACTCCTGGGAGCTCGCCTGACCGTGTTGTGATAAAAACGAGTGTTGCGGAAAAATCGACAGGTTCTCTTATGATTGGCGCTGGTTACTCTTCTTTGGATGGTTTTATTGCCGAAGCGTCTCTTCGAGAGCGTAATTTTTTAGGTACAGGGTATGAGGCTTATACAACCTTCCGAGCCGCTGAGAGCAATTCATCTTTTTCTGCTGGTATTGTTTCACCGTGGTTTCTTGACAGGAACGTGCGTGTAGGTATGGATGGTTTTTATATCAACGAATCTTATGATAGCAGCTCTTATACAGAGAGAAAAGTCGGAGGGTCTCTTCATGCGACCTATCTTTTGACCCCGTCGATTTCTCAGGGGTGGCGTTATACGCTTTATGAGAATAATATTCAAAGCTTTGATACGAATACCTCTCCTCTTATTGTGGATAATGAAGAGCGGGATCGGGTTTTTTCAGCGGTTGCTCACACGCTTTCCTGGAGAACCACGGATAGTGTTCGTCGTCCGACAGAAGGGCATTTTATCACACTTGTGACAGAACTTGCCGGTATTGGCGGCAATGCGAAATATGTCAGTAATATTCTTTCAATGGCGAAATATTTTGAAGTTACCGACAACACCGTTTTTTCTTTAAGTGGTCGAACGGGATATATTACTGGAATCAACAACACTGATACGAGTATTCGCGATCGTTTTTTCCTTGGCGGCTCAAGCCTAAGAGGATTTTCTTATGCCGGTATTGGACCGCGTGATAGTATTACGGATGATTCTCTTGGTGGCGAATGGATGTATAAAGCGACAGCGCAACTGGACTTTCCTTTATCCGCGACGAAAAATCTAGGAATTGGGGGGCGTATTTTTGCTGATTTTGGTTCTATTGGGCAGGTTCCTTATGACTCTCCCGAGCGTATTCACGATAGCGGGTCGATTCGGGCTTCTGTTGGAATGGGTTTAACGTGGGATTCTCCGATGGGGCCGATTGGTATTGATTATGGCTACCCTATTCAGAAAGAAAATTATGATAGAACCGAGCGGTTATTTATCAGCTTTGGCACATTCTTTTAGAAATGGTTTCTTGACATTATCAATTATGGTAGAGTTGATCGGTTATTGACCGGCTTTATCACATCCTTTTAGAAATGACTCCAAAGGAGTTCCAAATATGAAACTTTTAATGTTTGTTTTTAGCAAAAATGGTATTTTTTAAAAGAAAATCATTGTTTTTTTGCTGTATATTTTCTACTATTTTAGTATAAATTTACGATAATTATTGGAATAATTGCTCTTATGTTATTGTTACAGAACCGCGTATTTATGCCGATTTTAGCTTTTTTTACTCTTTTTATTCCCTTATTTTCTTTTGCGGAAACCGAGCAGGATATTTTAAATTCTCCGCCTGTTATTAAATTTTCACCTTCTTCTTCTGATTCAATAGAAAAACCGATTGATTCTCCCTCCTCTACTGCGCCATTTTCCTATACTTTTGGTATCATTGATGCATCAGCGATTCGGCTTCGTTCATTGGCTATGCAGAGTATTTACAAGCAGCTCACAGAACATAGAAACAGGCTCCAGGCTATTGCTCTTGAAGAACAAAATGAGCTGCAACAGGCCCATCTTAACCTTAACAATCGTCGATCAGAATTAACATTGGAAGCCTATACAAAAGAGCGAAAAATCTTTGAAGAGCGTGTGAACAGACTTCAAAAAAAAAGCCAAAAAAAACAAATTATTCTTGAGCATTCTCTTGAAACCGCTGTAAACTATGTGGAAGAATATGTGAATACTATTCTGCTAGATATTATTCAAGAAAAAAATATAAATCTAATCTTCCAGAAACAGTATCTAACCTACTGGCAACCTGAGCATGACTTAACAGATATAATTATTCAGCGCTTAAATGATATTTTATCAACTGTAGAACTTGTAGTAGAAATGGAAGAATAATGGCTGATCCTAGGTTTTTTAAAAAGCATGCCCCTTTAAAGTTGGAAGAAATTGCTCAAAAAATTAATGCAGATATTCATACTTCTTCTGAAAAACATAAATCTTTTCTTTTGAAAGATCTTGCGTCTCTCAAAGAAGCTCGTTCTGAAGATCTGTCTTTCCTTATAAACAAAAGCTATTTGGAAGATTTTAAAACATCTCAGGCAGGCGCTTGTATTATCGATCCGCAATTTATCGACTATGCTCCCCCTCATATGTTTCTCTTGTTAACAAAAACTCCCTACCATGCATGGGCTTTAGCGACACAAATTTTCTATCCGTATACCATTCCCTCCGCTTCTATTGCACCAACAGCAACTATTGATCCTTCGGCCACTGTTGGCAATAATTGCTATATTGAAGCCGGTGCCGTTATTCAGCAAAACGCTATTATTGGTAACGAATGCCATATTTGCTCTAATAGCGTTATTGGAAAAGGAGTTATTCTTGGTAGTAATTGCTATATCGGCCCAAACGCCTCTATCTTATACACAAAAGCTGGCAATAATGTTAGAATTCATAGTGGAGCTTCAATCGGACAAGATGGTTTTGGTTTTGATACAAGCCATGGACAAGCTGAAAAAATTATGCAAATTGGACGTGTTATTATTGAAGACAATGTTGAAATTGGTGCCAACACAACAATTGATAGAGGCGCTATTACTGATACTGTTATTAAAGAGGGAACACAAATTGATAACCTTGTCCAAATTGCTCACAACGTCCATGTTGGAAAGCAATGTATCCTTGTTTCTCAAGTAGGTGTTGCTGGAACAAGCCATCTGGAGGATTACGTTGTCCTAGGAGGACAAGCTGGAGTTTCAGGCCATTTACGAATTGGCACTGGTGCTCAAATAGGTGCACAAGCTGGGGTTATGCGTAATATCTCCCCCAAAGAAATTGTCATAGGGACACCTGCTTTTCCCATAAAAGAATTCTGGCGTAGAGTAGCCACATTATCAAAAATAACTAAATCCCGCTGTAAAACTTGGAAACATCCAGAGAGTAATAATAATGAGTGAGTTCTATAAGACTATTGATATTGAAGAAATTCAAACCTTAATTCCTCATCGCTATCCCTTCTTGCTTGTAGATAAAGTGCAATGTATAGAAGAAGGTGAAGAAGGTGTAGGAGTTAAAAACGTCACTATAAATGAGCCTTTTTTTCCAGGGCATTTCCCCAGTTATGCCGTTATGCCGGGTGTCCTTATTATTGAAGCAATGGCTCAAACCGCTGCTATTATAGTTGTCGACAGCCTTCACAACCCTAAGCAGGAACGAAAAGTCTATTTCATGGGAATTGATAATGCTCGATTCCGAAACCCTGTCATTCCAGGAGATAAGCTCCATATTCATGTGAAAAAATTACAAACAAGACGAAATGTATGGAAATTCCAAGGAACTGCAAAAGTTAATAGTAAGATAACTGCAGAAGCAACTTTCATGGCTATGATTATGGATGCATAAACAAATATTGAAACTAGCCAAAGAACATAAAATTTATAAAAAACACTCTAAAATAGCCAGAAAAATACTATAACCATGGAGATAAAATGAGTATAATACATCCAACCGCGATTATCGAAACTGGCGCAATAATTGGCAACAATGTCTCCATAGGCCCATGGTGTCATATCGGCCCAAACGTCACTATTAACAATAATGTCACATTACAATCTCATATTGTTGTTCAAGGAATAACACATATTAAAGAGAATGTCTGTATATGGCCTTGGGCTGCCATAGGACTACCTCCTCAAGACCTAAAATATAATAATGAGCCCTCTTCCCTAGTTATTGGTAAAAATACACAAATCAGAGAGCATACAACCCTCCACACTGGAACAGAAGGCGGAGGCATGCTTACCACTATTGGTGAAAATTGCCTTATTATGGTGGGTGCACACGTTGCACACGATTGCACTATTGGAAATAATGTTATTCTCGTCAACAATGCAACTCTCGCTGGCCATGTAACAATTAAAGATCAAGCCGTTATTGGTGGTCTTGCTGCTATCCACCAGTTTGTTCGAATTGGTGAATATGCAATGATTGGTGGTATGTGTGGCGTAGAGAAAGATGTTGTTCCCTTCGCAACTGTAGCAGGAAATCGCGCTAAAATCGCTGGCCTTAATCTTATTGGGCTTCAAAGACGCAATTTCTCCCGAAAAGAAATTCATACTCTTCAAAAAGCTTTTAACCAGCTTTTTTTCCCAAAATATAACGAAGAATCAACCTCTTTTACAGAACGTTTGAATACTGTAAAACAATCGTTTGGAAACGAAAAAATAGTCACGATACTTCTTCAGTTTCTTGAAGAAAAGTCAAAACGAGGAATATGCCAAAAATAGTTTTCAACCACCTTTTATAGCCTTTTAGGCATAGGGACATTTCCAATCCCTTAAGCAAGACTCCTTATAAAAGCAATGAAAAAAAAGAGAATGCCATTATGGTAAATAAAAAAATAACAGGGAAATTAGCAATCCTTGCTGGTAGAGGAAGCCTTCCACGAGAAATTATCGCTATCTGTAAAAAAGAACAAATAGATTTTCTTGTCATTTCTTTCCAAGGGCAGACAGAAGAAGAAACTATCAAAAACCTCCCTTATTTTGAAGATGACCTCTCAAAACCTTCCAAGATTCTAAAAAAGCTTCACAGTGAAAATGTAAAAAATATTATTATGGCCGGCTCTTTAAAGCGTCCTTCATTTCTGAGATTAATGCTTGATCCTTGGGCTCGCAAATTACTGAAACATATTGGAAGCCAGGCTTTTGGCGATAATGGTCTTCTTAAAGGTATTATTGAAGAGCTTGAAATAGAAGGCTTTACTGTCCTAAGCATTGATCATTTCCTCCCAAATATGTTAGCACCTGCAGGAATCATAGGAGCTCTACAGCCAACAAAAGAAGATTGGGATGATATTAAGAGAGGAAAATTTGCAGCTAAACTCCTTGGGGAATTAGATATTGGACAAGGAGTCGTCGTACAGCAAGGCGTAATTTTGGCTGTTGAAGCTATAGAAGGAACAGATGAAATGCTGAAGAGGTGCAAGAATCTTCAAATGGAAGGAAAAGGTGGCGTACTTGTCAAAACTATAAAACCACAGCAAGAGCGACGTGCAGATCTTCCATCTATTGGACCTGATACTGTTATTAATGCAGTAGAATCTGGGTTACGCGGAATCGCTGTGGAAAGTGGTTCATCTCTTCTTCTTCAGCGAGAAAAACTTATAAAAATAGCAAATAAGCATAAGCTTTTCATCATTGCTTTCTAATAGCCACTTTTGGGTTAACATACCTTCAAATTGAGTAGGCTCAAACTTTAATGAATAGAATTAGTTGAGCAAATATGAATTAGAATAAAACTTATCCTATATCAATCGTTACGGAAGAAAATCTTTTACTTTAGCAAAGAATCCTTTGGATTGTGGGCTACAGTCTGTATTTTCATCAGAAAATTCTTTTAAAATTTCTTTCTGCCTCTTGCTTAAATTTATAGGTGTTTCTACATGAATTTTGACATACATATCTCCTCGTGAGTTATGACGCAAAACTGTCATTCCCTTTCCACGCAAACGAAATTGTCGACCACTTTGCGTACCAACAGGAATTTTCAAGCAAGCTCTAGAGCCATCAATAACAGGAACTTCTATTTCTCCTCCTAAAGCTGCTGCCACCATCGAAATTGGAACATCACAATAAATATTTTTTCCCTCTCTTTGAAAAAAACGATGGGGCACGATACTCATAAAAATATAAAGATCACCCGGAGCTCCTCCACGAGTACCTGCTTCACCACGTTTCTCCAAACGAATACGCATCCCATCTTCAACACCCCTAGGTATATTTACAGATAAGACCTTGTCTGTTTTCACACGGCCATCACCATGGCAATTCGTGCAGGGGTTGCTAATAATTTGACCACTCCCTCCACAACTTACACAAACACGTTCCATCATAAAAATACCTGATTGAGTTCGAATACGCCCCGATCCACTACACTGAGAACAAATTGATAAAGAACCATCCTGGCTACCAGTCCCATTGCATGATTGGCAACCCTCTGAAGCATTTATCGAAATTTCCCGTGTTACACCAGAAAAAGATTCTTCTAATGTAATTTCCATGTTATAGCGTAAATCAGCGCCTCGAGAAGCCTGTTTTCGGCTACGCCCCCCTCCTGCAGTTCCTCCAAAAACATCACTAAAAACATCTTCAAAAATATCTGAAAAGCTTCCCATACCGCTAAACCCACTTCGAGTAGCGCCTCCAAAACCCCCTGTACCATCAAATGCTGCATGGCCCATACGATCATACGCTGCCCGCTTCTGTGGATCTTTCAAAATATCGTAGGCTTCATTAATATTTTTGAATTTCTGCTCTGCGTCTTTATTATTAGGATTGCGATCAGGATGATATTGCATCGCCAAATTTCTGTAGGCTGACTTCAAATCTTTATCAGACACATCTCGGCTAACACCCAAAGTTTCATAATAGTCTCTCTTCGCCATAGCTTTACCCTAACCTCACCCTCTTCATAAATACTCTCAAGACACGAAAAACCGGGAAAGTACAAACTTATGTCTTCCCGGCTTTTCATAAAAATATAGTTACAAAAATATGTACTAAATAAATTTTTATTTCCTAATTTCTTCAAAATCTGCATCAACAATATCTTCTTTAGAATCAGATTGTGGCGATACTGAAGGATCCTCAGCAGGCTCTACACCTGCCTCTGTTTGCTGAGATTGCTGATACATTGCTTCACCAAGCTTCATTGAAGCTTGCGCCAAAGAGTCTGTCTTTTCTTTGATCTCTTCAATTGTTGCCCCTTCTTTCTCTTTAACAGACTCAAGTGACTCAAGTAATTCTTCTATCGCTTGCTTGTCTGATTCAAGAACCTTATCACCAAAATCAGTCATATTTTTTCGAACTGTATGAATTAAACTCTCCGCATGATTCAGCGCTTCAACGCGATCTCGACGCTCTTTATCTGTGCTCGCATTTTTCTCAGCCTCCTGCACCATACGCTCAATGTCACTATCTGTTAAGCCACTTGAAGCCTGAATCTGTATCTGTTGCTCCTTACCTGTAGCTTTATCTTTCGCAGAAACGTGAACAATACCATTGGCATCAATATCAAAAGTAACCTCAATTTGAGGAACACCACGAGGAGCAGGCGGGATTCCCATCAGGTCAAATTGCCCTAAAAGTTTATTATCTGTTGCCATCTCACGTTCGCCTTGGAAAACACGAATCGTTACAGCTGATTGATTATCATCCGCTGTAGAAAAAACCTGACTTTTACGTGTTGGAATTGTCGTATTTCTATCAATTAAGCGCGTAAAAACACCTCCTAATGTTTCAATACCAAGAGATAGAGGCGTAACATCAAGTAGCAAAATATCTTTGACATCACCTGCCAAAACTCCTCCTTGAATCGCTGCGCCCAATGCGACAACTTCATCTGGATTGACGCCCGTATGAATTTCTTTGCCAAAAAATTCTTTTACAATCTCATGTACTTTTGGCATCCGAGTCATGCCACCAACAAGTAAAACCTCATCAATATCCGATGGAGAAAGCCCTGCATCTTTAAGCGCTGAACGACATGGTGCAATGGTTTTCCTGATCAAAGGTTCTACCAGTAATTCGAGCTTTGCACGACTTAGCTTGATATTCAAATGCTTTGGACCCGAAGAATCAGCAGTAATAAATGGTAAGTTAACTTCTGTTTGAACTGTACTTGAAAGTTCTATTTTTGCTTTTTCTGCAGCTTCTTTCAATCGCTGAAGTGCCAAAACATCACCCCGAATATCAACACCACTATCCTTCTTAAATTCATCTGCTAAATAGTCAATTATAACCTTATCAAAATCCTCTCCACCTAAGAATGTATCTCCATTCGTAGATTTAACCTCAAAAACACCGTCCCCTATCTCTAATATCGAAATATCAAATGTGCCACCACCAAGGTCATATACAGCAATGGTACCACTTTCTTTCTTCTCTAAGCCATAAGCCAAAGCTGCAGCTGTTGGCTCATTAATAATACGTAAAACTTCAAGGCCTGCTATTTTACCTGCATCTTTTGTCGCTTGGCGCTGTGCATCATTAAAATAGGCCGGCACCGTAATAACAGCCTGCGTAATATCTTCCCCAAGATATTTCTCTGCTGTCTCTTTCATCTTTTGAAGAATATAAGCACTAATTTGAGAAGGGCTATGGTTTTTCTCCCCTGCTTTTACCCATGCATCACCATTATCACCCTCAATAATCTTGTAAGGCACCAAGTCACGATCTTTCTCAATAACAGAATCACTTACTCGGCGGCCAATAAGGCGTTTGATCGCAAATAATGTGTTATGCGGATTCGTAACAGCTTGACGCTTCGCTGACTGACCAACTAAAATCTCTCCTTCATTTGTAAAAGCAACCATTGAGGGCGTTGTTCGAATACCTTCTGCATTCTCCATAACTCTACTTGAAGAGCCTTCCATAACAGCAACACAAGAATTCGTTGTTCCTAAATCTATTCCTATAACTTTTCCCATAATATCCTCATATCAATTATCAAACACATAAACACAAAAAGTATCATACCCTCTCATAATGGCACTTATAAAATCATAATTATAAAACCTCAACAGCCGAAATATAGTCAGGGAAAGTGGAAGTTACAATCCCCTAAATTAAAAATATCTTAAAATCAAAAACAATCTCTATCCTTGATTTTTTTTCGAAACAGCAACACGTGCAGGACGCAATAAACGATCCCTGATCATATACCCTTCCTCAATAACCTGAACAACCGTTCCTGGAGGATAATCTTTATTTTCAACTTCAAGCATTGCCTCATGGCGGTTATGATCAAAAGCTTCTCCTAAAGATGAGATTTTCTCAACACCAAAACGCTCCAAACTCTGGCGCATTAAGCGTGCCGTCATTTCAACACCTTCAACAAGAGAAAAAAAACGCTCCTTAGTAACTGATATCTCTCCTGTATTATTTGAATCTTTATTTCTCTCAACGCTCCCTAAAGCGCGCGAAAGATTATCCAAAACACCTAGCATTTCACGTGCAAATTCTACAATAGCATAACGAGAAGCATCCTCACAGCGCTGTTCCGAACGGCGGCGCAAATTTTCTATATCTGCAGCCATACGAACCAAACGATTGTGCATATCTTCATTCTCTAATCGCAATGCCTCTACTTTTGTGCCTTCCAAAGAACTTTTTTCCTCTGTAGGTAGATAATCCTTTTCATTTTTTAAAAGATCTTCAAGCAAAACATCCGAAGTATCTTTAAGAAACAAATCCTTATCATGCGATAAATTCCCCAAATTCTCCATCACATCAATAACAGCATTATCTTCTACTTTTAAAATATCATCTGAAAACTCAGCGCTTTCCTTCTCTATAGAAGAAGAGGTAGCATTAGTACATTTTTTCTCTTCACTCATATTTTACTCTCAAATCTTAAAACTAAATGATTCAACTTTTAAATCATCTGAAACAAACTATATTCTAAAACTTATCGGGCATTTTGATTTTTACAAGATACAAAAGAAAAAAAATAAAAAATCTATGCTATAAAAATATAAAAAGTAGCTTTTAACTTCTATAAAACATTTTTTACCTTTCGAGTAAATTAAGATACCATAGATATTATAGAAAGCATTTCTTGAAAATTAAATTCCATTAACTCTTTACAATATGAAACACATAAAAAAATGCCTTGCTAAACTTCCCAGTTTAAATAGAGAACTTAAAAATTATGTAAAAATGGCAAAAACCTATACACAAACAATATAGCCTTTGGAGATTTTCTCATGCCCCTTCTTATTCCCCATCAAAAACTTGTTATTGCAACGCATAATACAGGGAAAGTAGCTGAAATACAAAGTCTTTTAGACCCTTTTGAAATCACTGTTTTGTCTGCAGCAGATCTTTCTCTTCCAGAGCCTGTAGAAGATGGAAGAACATTCCAAGAAAATGCCTTGATAAAAGCAAGAGCTGCTGCAAAAACAACGAAACTTCCCGCCTTAGGAGACGATACAGGTTTAATGATCAATGCTCTTGATGGTGCTCCAGGAATAAATTCCGCTCGATGGATAAAAAATACAGGAAATATTAAAACCGCTTTGGAAAAAATTCTTGAAAAACTTCAACATGAAAATAATAGAAGCGCCACCTTTATTTGCGTGCTTGCTCTTTGTATCCCAAATCAAAAATGCATAAGCTTTGAAGGAAGAATAAATGGAGTAATTACAACAGAAATAAAAGGAAAAAAAGGTTTCGGCTTTGATCCACTTTTTCAGCCAGATGGCTTTTCTATAACGTTTGCAGAAATGTCCTCAGAACAAAAATCTTCCATCAGCCATAGGGCTATCGCTTTTCAAAAATTTATAAAAGCCATTTTTATTGAAGATGCTTTTTAATATTTTAATAAGGTCTGCCTATGTCTATAATAAATAAAATAAGCACGCCAGATTGTAAGAAACATACATGCAAAAATATCTCTACAGCAGCATCCGTTTATATTCATTGGCCCTGGTGTAAAAGTAAATGCCCTTATTGTGATTTTAATAGCTATGTAATTTCTCCTACTCTTTGCCAAAAAGAATGGCGAGAGGCTCTGCTAACAGAATTACGCTATTTCCTTCATAGTTTTAATATTTCTCGTATTGACACTGTATTTTTTGGAGGTGGAACACCTTCTCTGATAGAGCCAGAAACCATATATGTCCTCTTAAACGAAATGAAAAATCATGGCCTTTCAAATACTGCTGAAATTACTTTGGAAAGCAATCCTACATCTGTCGAGGTTAAAAAATTTGAATCATTTCAAAAGGCTGGTATTAACCGCCTTTCTCTTGGTGTTCAATCCTTAAATGATGCAAGCCTTCACTTCCTTGGTCGCACACATTCAGCTAAAGAAGCAAAAAAAGCATTAGAAATTACGGCTTACTGCTTTCCACGATTCTCCTTTGATATGATTTATGCTCTTCCTCATATATCCCTTCACCAATGGAAAAAAGAATTAAATGAAGCTCTATCTTTTCACCCAAAGCACCTTTCTCTTTATCAACTGACAATAGAGCCCAACACATCTTTTTTTAAGCTAGGGATTGCTCCAGCAAATAATAAAAAAGCCGCAAAACTCTATAGGCAAACTCACGAACTTACAAAACACCATAACCTTCTACATTATGAAATTTCTAACTATGCAGTAGCCGGAAATGAAAGCCAACATAACTTGGTTTATTGGAAAGGAAAAAACTATATTGGTATAGGCCCCGCTGCCCACGGCCGTCTCCCTATGCTAAATAAGATTCCATGGCATATAATGACATATCAAATAAAAAACCCTTATAAATGGCTAAAATCAGTACAAAAATATAGGCATGGAACCGAAAGTTGTAATCCATTATCTCCTCATAAGCGCAACAGTGAAAAAATTATTCTAGGATTAAGACTGTCTGAAGGCGTTCCAATTTCTCTAATACAAGAATATGGTGTCAAAACAGAAAAAATAGCTCAGTTGAAAAAAGAAAATTACATAACCTACTATAAAAAAAATATCGCCCTTACTTTAGAAGGGCGATTACGCTTAGATGCCATTACATATTTCCTGCTGTTTGATTAATAGTACTATTCATTAATCTTTTATAGATGCTTTCATTTTAATAGTCGCTTAATGTAATGTAACTTGTAATCTATTTTTTTCTAATAAAAATTCATCAATCTCATTTTGGCTTTTTGCAATACAAATTTGTTGCCCGCTTGCAGAAAAAATAATATAAAACCTTTCATTTTCAGCATCATAACAACGAACATACACAATAGTATCAGCACCTAAATTTAAAAAACTTTCATCGCTGATATCATTAACTCCATCTTGGCATACCTCTCTATTTACTAAAACATTTGTTTTCATTTTGATACCCTCCAAATAGAAGCCTATTGTAAAATAGCGAATTACACGTTACGTCTCTAATAATTCACTTTAATTGCAATATGAAAAAGCAAAAATCATGCCAAATATGATTGTAATTTACATATACATAGCAACGAGTAATAAAAATCTATAGGAAATTGAGAACTAGAAATATAGATGTTTGAAACAAAAGAACTCAGGGATTTTTAGCTTCTTTCAGAGACCCGATAGCAAAAATTGAAAAGCGAGTAGAGCGTAGGAAAATAAAGTATAACAACTTTTACACTTTAATCTTTTCGACAAAATTCCTGAAAAAAAGATTTTAGTAGCTTTCCACAACGCCGTTCCTCTAGCCCTCCATAAACCTCGGGTTTATGTAAGCATGTATGATGATCAAAAACACGCGCTCCATGATCAACGCCCCCCCCTTTTATATCCCAAGCACCAAAATATAAACGCCTAATACGCGCATGTGCAATTGCGCCCGCACACATGGCACATGGTTCTAATGTTACATACAAATCACAATCCTCTAAACGATCTTTCTCTAAATAACGACACGCAGATTGCAAAGCAAGAATCTCAGCATGTGCTGTTGGATCTTTCAAAGAGTAAACAAAATTATGCGCACGCCCCACTACCAAACCATCATAAAACCGCACAACTAAAGCACCAATAGGAACTTCTTTGAAAGAAAGCCCCTTTTTAGCCTTTTCAATAGCTTTTTTCATGTAGTTATTATGAGTAGATATTGTATAGTATACCATCACATAAATCCTTATCTAAAAATAATCTAATGAACACTAATTCAAAAAATATTTCTAAAAATATATATTTAAAATATTATTGAAAAGCTTTTTATAAAGTAGTATTCTTTGAAAATGCATGCTAGAAATAATAATGATTTAAAAGTTGCTATTATAATAAATTAAGCTTGCAACTGGGGAGCTTCTTATATGCCACACAAGCAACTATGTTATTAGCATTATAAACATAATTATGATATATACTTTTTGATTAAAGGGTAATAGTATATTTCGAACACTAGTAAAGCTCTACAATGTTTTATAAGTTTTTTAAAAACTCAAGGAGGCATTTGAGTATGAAAATATATTTTTCTTTAAAAAAAGCATTTTTTTTAGCTTTATTCACTTCAATCATAATACCGCAATTTTTACAAGCAAAATCTGTTGAAATCACTGTATGGTTTCAAGGAAATGATGATGAGATCGTGGAATGGGTAAAGCAAATTAAAGCATTTAATGAGCAACAAAATGAAATTTTCGTCAAATACACTATTATGCCGCATGGTGGATACAACGAACAAGTTGGCGCCGCTGCTATGTCAAAAAAGCTTCCTGACATTCTTCAATTAGATGCACCCTTCTTAGCAGGTTACGTTTGGTCCCAATACATCCAACCTATTGAACCATATATTAGCACAGATCTTCTCAAAGATATGACACCCTCAAACAAGTCACAAGGTCGTTACCCGGTCGATAACAAGCTCTATGCTATCGGCATGTTTGATAGCGCAGTTCTTCTTTATGGGAACAAAAAGTATCTGGAAAAAATTAATGCTAGAATTCCAACTTCTGTTGATGAGCCATGGACACGAAGTGAGTTTGAAGAATATATGGAAAAGCTCGCTGAACTCCCTGAAATCCTTTGGCCCCTAGACCTACGTCTTGCTTATGGAGTTGGCGAGTGGTACACATATGCATTCTCTCCAATGTTCCAATCCATGGGCTGTGATCTCATTAATCGGAAAACATGGACTGCACAAAAAACACTTAATGCTGCACCTTGCATTGAAGCTGCTCAAATGATGCAAGGCTGGGCAAAAAAAGGATGGATCGCTCCTGCCAGTGCTGGAAGTAGCGTTTTCTTTAATGATGATCGGCAAGTTGCTCTTAAGCTTGGTGGCAATTGGGGCTATAAAGATGCAGAGCCTTTCCTTAAAGAAGATCTCGTAGCTATGCCCTATCCTAAATTTGGAGGCAAGCATGTCTCTCCTAACGGAACATGGATATGGGCGATTACAAAAAGCAGCAAAAACCCAAAAGCCGCTGGAAAATTTATCGAATATCTTGTTAATACAGAAACAATCGCAAACTTTGCTGATGCCCGTGCTGCAGTACCAGGCCTTTCTTCCGCTATCAAAATCTCAGAGCTTTATCAAGAGGGTGGAGCTCTTGATATCATCTCTCAACAAGCTGAAAAAACCGCTTTTGAAAGACCACCACATCCAGCATACCCAGTAATTACTGTCTCTTTTGCTAATGCAATAAATAACATTCTTAGTGGTGGCAATTCAAAACGAGAACTAACAAATGCCGCAAAGAAAATTGACGATGATATTGAAGATAATAGCGGCTATCCTCCCTATGTGCATGGAGCACGTTAAGTATTAAATAAACTTTAAGAAATTAAGCTAGAAATATAAGCATTCTTTATGCTTTTTTACTTGGATTATTGAAAATATGACTTTCATATATAGCTTACAGTAAATTTTTTCTAAATAACTTGTTTGCTACCGTTGCTCTAAATAGTATAAGTTGTATTATGCGTTTTAATATGTTAATAAAGCCTATGTAAACTTAAATATTAAGGTCTCAGCATGAAAATATCATTGTTCTATAAAGCCAATTTAATAATAGGGCTATTTCTGTTTTTATCTGGATTCGCAAATCCAGATAGAACCATAGTTACAATATGGTTACAAAATCAAGATAAAAATATAACCGACTGGATTACAACAATTCAAGGGTTTAATATACAACAAGAAGATAATATTTTCATTGATTATCGTGTTATTGATTATTTAGAAATCGAAAATCGCCTTTTTTCTGCACTCAGAGCAGGGACACTGCCTGATATTATTCAAATCAATGCAAGCTTTCTGAATGAGTATGCACAAAACAACTTGTTTACTCCTATTTCTCCTTATATCAGCCCTTACATCATCAATGATATGACTCTTTCAAATAAACAAAAAGGAACCTACCATCTTGATAATGAGCTTTACGGAATTTCCCTTTTTGAAAGCAGCCCTATTCTTTATGGAAATAAAAAATATCTTGAGGAAATTGACGCTAGAATTCCACAATCTTTAGATGAAGTTTGGACAACAAGAGAATTTGAAGGCTATATGAGAAAACTCTCTAAAATTCCTGGTGTTTTTGCAGCACTTGATATGCAATTTTACTATCAATTTCCTCACTGGATTACACATCTCATCTTTCCCATTTTTCAGGCTATGGGGTGTAGAGCAATCAACACAGAGGATGATAAAGTTAGTGGAGCTTTAAATTCAGAGCCTTGCCTACAAGCAGCTAAAAAAATACAATATTGGAATATTCGAGAATGGATTACACCACTAGATACTATATCAAATATTCTTATTAACCAGAACAGATTTTCTACTCTTAAATTCGATAACTATCTAGGAAATCTTAAAATACAAGATTTTCTCTCAGAAGATATCGCTATTATACCTTTTCCTCAATTTGGCGAAGACTATATCGCCCCTACTAGCTCATGGTCTTTCGCACTTTCAAAAAACACAAAAAATCCTCAAGCTGCTGGAAAGTTTATCGAACACCTCATTAGGAAAACTAATTTTGACAACTATGTTGCAGTCCCAGGATTTAAATCTATCATTGAATCCTCTCCTCTTTATCAAAAGGGTGCTCCTTTAAATATCATGGTCCAACAAATTGAAAAGTCAGTGCCACAAACAACAAGATATGCTCCTTATAAAACCTTCACTTTAATTTTTTCTACACTCCTATCCAATATCTTGTCTGGCAAAAAGCCAGAAACAGAGCTCATTTACGCCTCGCAAAAAATTGATGACGCAATTGCTCAATATAGGAGGTTATTTGGTTCTTATCCTAGGTATTGATTTATACACTTTGTAAGAAATACGCAAACACTAAATAAAAAACACCATTAGGTAATCATAAACATGCAGCAATCAGTGCCATTTTCAAAAAAGTGGAACAAAATTAAAAATAAAGATACATATCAGCCTATTTTAATGCTTCTTCCCGCTTTTATCTTTATTGCAATTTTTCTGGTTATTCCTTTTTTCTTAGCTTTTTATTTCTCTCTTACAAATGAACGACTAATTCCAAGACCAATACCAACAAAATTTGTTGGCTTACAGAATTATACCCGAATTCTACAAGATGAGCAATTTTGGATCGCTTTTTGGAATGTTTGCAGGTTTGCTATCATGGTCATTCCTCTTCAATGCGGCACTGCATTGTTGATGGCAACCCTCATTAATCAAAAAATACCCTGTAAAAATTTCTTTAGAAGTGCCCTTTTTCTCCCCGCCATGACATCCATGGTCGTTGTTTGTGTTATATGGGGCAGTCTTTTTCAATACCCTAATGGTGTTCTAAACACTATTATCTCTCTTCTTACATTTGGGCTTGCTGGTAATATTGACTGGCTTCAAAATCCTTCTCTTGCTATGCCCTCAATCGTTCTTCTCTCCGCATGGCAAGGGTATGGTATCCAGATGATCATATATCTCGCTGGACTCCAAAATATTTCCTTAGAGCTTTATGATGCTGCCAAAATTGACGGTGCAAGCGTGTGGCAGCGCTTCTGGAATATAACATTTCCAGGGCTTTATAGAACACATATTTTCGTTATCATTACAACAACAATTCAAGCTTTCAAGCTCTTCACTCAGGTTAATATTATGACACAAGGCGGTCCTCTTGGCAGCACAAATACCGTCGTTCGATATATATATGTCTCTGGATTTATTGAACAAAAAGTTGGATACGCGGCGGCGGCTTCTATTATTTTCTTCTTTTTCGTTCTCATAATTTCAGCCTTCCAGCGCTACATTCTTAAAGATACAAAGTCAACCTAAAAGATAAAAAACTATGAAACAAAACACACTTAGAAATATTCAGATCATAAGTTTAACCATTATTGTCGTTGTTCTTTGTTCTCCTCTCTTGTTAATGTTCGCCTCAAGCTTAAAAACAAATGAATATGAAATTCTTAAAGATTTCGGAAGCCTGAAAGCATTCTACGTCACAGATCCAACATTAAAAAATTTTCATGAACTCCTTCTTTCCGATGTGCTTCCCTTTGGACGATACATCATTAATTCCTTTATCATTGTCTCATGTACTGTCTTTGGAGGAATTATCATAAATTCAATGGCTGGATATACTCTTGCAATTGGAAAATTTCCCTATAAAAATATTATCTTAACATTCCTCATTTCTGTTTATATTATTCCCTTTGAGGCTATTGTAATTCCTCTACTTCTTGTTGTTAACAAAATGGGCATTATGGATACGCTTACTGTACAAATTGTCCCTAAAATCGCAAATGCTTTCTTCATATATCTTTTCTATCAATTTTTTATGCTCGTCCCTAAAGATCTTGCGGAAGCTGCAAAAACAGATGGAGCTTCTTTCTTCCAAACATACTGGCGAATCTATATTCCTCTGTCTATACCAACAATGGCAACTGTTGCTATTCTTCAGGCTTTAGAGTCTTGGAATGATTACCTCTGGCCTCTCATGGTTGCAAGAGCTGATGAAGCTAGACCTATCTCTATTGGTGTTGCTATGTTTTTTACAGAGCATATCAAATGGGATAAAGCCATGGCTGCTTCTGTACTTATGATGATCCCCATTCTCATCTTATATCTTGTTTTTCAAAGATGGTTCATTCAATCCCTTATGGGCTCTGCCGTTAAAGGTTAAAAAAAATCATAAATATTAAGTGACTGTAACATGTTTAAACCCACAAATCGATTTCTTTGGGACTTTTGGATTCTGAAAGAAAATAAAACCTATACTCTTTTTTATTTAACAGCTCCTATAGATCCCAATCCAGAAACACGCCATAGTAACGCAAAAGTAGCCATGGCAACTTCCCAAGATCTTAAACATTGGAGTGATAAAGGAATTATCTTTTCACCACCAGATGATGAAAAGCAATGGGATAACAGAACTATATGGACAGGAAGTGTTCTTAAAATCAACCCTAATATTCATAATTATAAATATGTCATGATGTATACAGGCACAAATAAAATAGAAAAAGCCACTATGCAGAGAATTGGGCTTGCATTTTCTAATGATCTTATAAACTGGTCTAGAAGTAGCGCTAACCCCTTAGAAGTTGATCAACGCTTTTATGCAACTCATAATCCTTATCACTATAATGATACAGCTTGGCGCGATCCATGGATTTACTTTGATGAAAAAAAGCAAGACTATTCCGCTCTTATTACTGCTGAAAATAAAAACTTCCCACAAGAGCAATCTGGATGTGTTGCTATTGCACGATCTAAAGACTTAATAAAATGGCGCTGCTATCCCCCAATTACTCCATTAACTCCTCTGCGGCAAATGGAAGTTCCTTTCATCCATTATCATAACAAGCTATATTATTTGTTTGTTAACGCTACTCAGGATTGTGTCTTACCTAACACAGAAATTCCTCGAAAAAGTGGGACATTTTATTTTACGTCTGCTACCATTGATAAAGACTATCAGTACAAAGGAATGCTTTATGGTGTCGATTCTCCTATGCCACAACTTTATACACCAAAATTCATTAAAGATCCCCAAGAAAACCTCGTTATGCTTGCTTGGAAAGGATACGATGAAAATAATAATTTCGGTGGCTATCTGATTGACCCCATCCCTGTAACCTTTTCAGATAAAGGTGCAGTTATATTGAACTTCTAAAAAGAAACATCTGTAGTAGCACTAAATAAATACCATAGATAAAATAATGTAACTAATAATATAAAGATACACATTAGATACTGTGCTCAACTCAGTAACTAAAGACAGGTAACTTAGGAAAGTTCACCACCTGCATCTTTCAATACTAAAGTCTGCATTTTCTGAAAAGCTTTCGCCTCTAGCTGACGAATACGCTCTCTGCTAATATTCAGCTTCTGGCTTAATACCTCAAGTGTAACAGGCTTCTCCCGAAGCTTGCGTTCTCGGATAATTAGCTGTTCTCGCTCTGACAGTTGTGACAAAACTTTGTCTAAGATCTTGTACTGCAAACGTTTCTTCTCTTCTGAAACAAGCATTGCTTCTGGACCTAATGTTTTATCTTCTAGGAAATCCATTCTCTCTGTAGTTCCATCTTCCAGTAAAGGAGTATTTAAAGAGCTATCTCGATAAGATAAACGTCTATTAAACTCAATAAGTTCCTTCTCACCAACCCCTGTTTCCTCTGCTAAGCGCTGTGCATCTTCTTTACTTAAGTCTCCATTATCGAAAATATTCAACTTTCTTTTTAATTTTTTAAAGCTAAAAAAAAGCTTTTTTTGAGATTCCATTGATCCAATTCTTACAAGAGACCATGACTTTAATATATATTCAGAAATCGCCGCTTTGATCCACCACATTGCATAAGTCGCTAAGCGAAAGCCTCTCTCAGGATCAAAACGACGAACAGCCTTCATTAACCCTGTGTTTCCCTCTGCAATCAAATCTGAAACTAGCAAACCATATCCTTTATATTGCATAGCCATCTTTACAACAAGGCGCAAATGGCTAGTTACAAGACGGTGTGCTGCCTTCAAATCCTTATGATCACGCCAGCGGCACGCAAGCATATACTCTTCTTCAGAACTAAGAATTGGAAATTTCCATATCTCTGCGATCCAGAAAGAAAGATCTTCCTCTCTTTGTAAAACAGGAAGTGCGCTACTATCGTAATATGTTGCCATAGACTGCCCTTTAGATGTCAAAAAACACTGCTTATAACTCCAAGAGTATAAACTCACATATATAATAAAAACAATTATTTTAGCATAAAACAGTTACAAAAACAAGTTTATCTATAATGTTTACAAAAAAATATAACAATAACACTCAACTGTAAATTCTTTACCATATGATTCTAAAAGGATTGAAAAATAGGCTGATTAATCCTGTTAAATTTATTAAACCTACTAAAAATCCTCTTCTAACTCTTCAATCTCTGGTAAAATGAATTCCGAGCTCTGATCATGTATACGTGCTTGGCGATTTTGATAGTACAAACTCTTAATCATTGTATATGGATCAACAGAAGTCATAATAACCTTTTCGTAATCATCAATAATATCTGCATAAGCAACAACAGACTGAGCACTATTCGCAATATACCAGTCTGATACGTCATAATCTAAAAAATAGGTTGCAGGATGTAAAAAAGTATCTACCCCTGTACCTAAAACATCCCGAAAGCTAGAGGTTCCTAATACTGGGATAAACAAGTAAGGTCCAAAACCTACCCCCCATCTTCCCAGTGTCTGACCAAAATCTTCCTTATGACGCTCTATACCATTTTTTCCCGCAACATCAAAAATACCCGCAACACCAAGTGTAGAATTAATACCAAAGCGCTTTATACTATTGACAAAACTATCTGAGCGCCCTTGTAACAAATTGTTCACAGCATAAGCAGGTTCTTTTAAATTTTGATGAACATTCCGTAATCCCATTTGAACTGGCGGAGGAAACATTCCTTTGTAAAAATGAGTTACTGGGCTTAAAACAACAGCATCAATAATACGATGAATACCAAACATAACCCTGTTAAATGGCTCTAGAGGATCTTTTATCTCACTTCCTTTACCGCCATATCCCCACGATTCCAAAGGAACAGAACAAGCAAACAAAAGACATAATATAAATATAGCCCTCAATAACTTTACCATAATCTTCACCAACACCTCAAAAATTTACAAAATAATCATCGCTTCAGCATACTTACGCTCTTTAGTGTTTGCTATCACAATTTTATACAACCAACTGTTTAGCATTTTATAATCCAAAACAACTTTTTATTTATTCTTGCTCGCTGCAGATAATACTATATTTTTCCAGCAACTGTCAATCCTACCACAAATGCAATAATTTCATTAGGTTATTTAAACATCATAGAAAATAGTTAAGATATAAGAATGAATTTAAAACCAATAAATCTATTGTTTTCTTATGCTATTTAAGCTTCTTCCTGTAAGCCTCATATAGTTTCGCAATACGAACAAATCTTGAAAATGACATAATCATTGAAAATATAAACCCATACCATCCTCCCATACAATGTCGTCGTAAAAAATAATATTTGAAAAATGTAAAAGGAAATTCTAATAATAAGCGAATATATAAAATAATTGGTAGTTTATAGCTTGCTGACATAATCGATATATCCGTGTAATTATTATTCTTCTCAACTAAATGAGAAATTGATCGTATCGAATCATGCCAAATAGCGCCTTTTAGTGCGCGACCTAGCTCCCGACCAACTTGGACTCTATCCCAAGCAGGATCTTTAGAAAAACGACATTTCTCCTTATTATATAAACGGATTTCTGCATAATCATCTGCCCATAAACGTGGTTGAGAAGCAAATGGATAGACAAGTAAAATCCTTAGTCGATACCAAGAAAAAGAGGGTTCTCCAGCTCTAAAAATATCCCTTATCTCTTCAGCCAAATCAGACTGAACATATTCATCCGAATCCAAATTCAAAAGCCAGCGATTTGAACAATGTTCCTCTCCCAACCGCTTTTGTAATCCATACCCTTTCCAGCAACTCGCACTAATAACCTTTGCTCCGTATACATGCGCAATCTCCACCGTTTTATCTAAGCTTCCACCATCAACAACAACAATCTCGCTCACCCACTCACAAACAGACTGTAATGCCTTTTCAATCCTATCTTCCTCATTTTTTGATATAATAAAACAAGAAATTGGCAGCCTTTCCATTCCTATATCTTTCCTTTAATTAACATATATAATTTCTTTTAAAATCCCGAAAACTACTTCTAATTTTAGCTAATAATATAGTAGATTATTAGCATCTCATATAAATAATTTTATAATATTTTCCAACATTATTTAAACCTATTTAAAGCTCTCATTCATATAAAAACTATTATACCAAGATTCACTGTGTTAACTAAAAAAAACTCTCTTTAAAAAACAGGCTGAATTCTTTATAATTATACAAATATACTATTATAAATATACAAAACAAGACAAGGAGCTAAACCATGCCCTATGATCCAGAAAATATTTTCGCAAAAATCATCCGGCAAGAAATCCCTTGTGAGAAAGTATATGAAGATAACACAACGATTGCTTTCAAGGATATCAATCCACAAGCACGTGTTCATCTTCTCGTTATTCCAAAAGGAAGTTATGTCTCTTGGGATGATTTCACGCAAAAAGCAACAAATGACGAAATTGCAACCTTTATAAAATCTATTGGAAAGATAACGCGACAATTGGGGTTGGCTAAAAGTGGATATAGAATTATTACAAACCATGGAGAAAATGCTCATCAGGAAGTTCCTCATTTCCATATTCACATACTCGCTGGAAATGACTTAGGAAATGGCCTTCTTCCTAAAAACTGATAAATAATATACTTAACTAAAGGCATTGAAAATACGCATAGCAGTACATATACTTTAATTTAGATAGAATTAGAAAAAATTTTATTTACAATAAAGCTATGAACAAATACAAAATCACCATTTTTTTTCTCACAATTTTAACTTTTTTATTAGAATTTCTATTGATAATTAAGTTGACAGTAAAATATACAAATACTCTGCTCTAAAAAACGGTAATTGAGCTTTAATATTGAGTGATTGGCAATAAAAGAGGTAGAAAAACAATGCGTAGTTTTGCATCCGCTATATTTGGAAAAAGTTATATCATAACATTTTCATTTCTTATCATTTTTTCCCTGTTGCTTTCGTTGCAGTATGCGTCTGCTAAAAAATACGCTTCTATTGTAATTGATGCTAATGGAGGGAACATTCTTTATGGCCATAATTATACGCAAAAGCGATACCCTGCTTCCCTTACAAAGATGATGACTCTTTATATGCTTTTTGACGCGCTTGACTCTAAAAAAATTACACTCAAAACACCTTTAAAAGTCTCCCGTAAAGCTGCAGCTCAGCCTAATCTTAAACTCGGTTTAAAAGCCGGAAGTACTATTTTAGTTGAGCACGCCATCACAACTATTATTGTTCGATCCGCTAATGATGTCGCAACTGTTATCGCCGAAAATTTAGGAAAAACAGAACCAGCTTTTGCCAGAATGATGACAGCAAAAGCCAAGCAACTTGGTATGCATAACACAAATTTCAGAAACGCTTCCGGTCTTCCTGATAAGCAACAATACACAACTGCACAGGATATGGCTCTCCTTGCACAAAGTATTATGCTACACTTTCCGCAATATTACCATTTTTTCTCGAGAACAAGTTACCGATGGGGCGGTAAAACATACAAAACAACAAATAAGCCTTTAGAAACATACCAAGGGATGGATGGATTGAAAACAGGATATATTAACGAATCCGGGCATAATTTAGCCTCATCTGCACAACGAGGAAATGTGCGCCTTATCGCCATCATTTTTGGCCAGGCAAAAAGTAAACGTGATGCATATATGAAAAAAATTCTTGACACTTCATTTAAAAAAGCCAGAGTCAAGCGTGCTAGTTTAATTACTCCTACACATAAACCAAGAGGTATTCTTCTCTACGCTGACGCGAAAAACATTATTATGCAAACTGAAAAAAGTATACCCTCTACACCTTATTCTAGACTAGCCTCTCAATATAACACGAATAATAAAATCGCAGAACAGGCAAGATATATTCTTCCTAAGCCTATCCAAAGACCAAAAATTCAGCTCGCTCAAAAAAGCTATACGCCTAAATCTAAGTCTTCTCAAGCTCATTTTATATCCCCTACCAACAGGCCTAAATATACACAAGCAGGCCATAATGACATGAATATTCATGTTATACCTGTAAGTAAAAGTTATCCTCCTTCTGATTCTTCTCAAATAGGGAAAACAGGATTCTATGCAGAAAATATCCCCACCCCCTCTATCTCTAGAACAAAATGGGGCGTACAAATCATCAGTGCTCGCAATAAACAAAATGTTATTAATGAAGTTAAAAAAGCAAAAAACATCCTCCCTCAAAAATTCTTCTATGTAACACCACAAATCATCAACACACAGAAAAACGGAGCTACCCTCTATAGAGGGCATCTCGGAAATATTGCCTCCCAGCAGGAAGCACGATCGATCTGCTTATATCTTAAACAACAAAACTTCGAGTGCATCATAACCCGAAGAGAGCAAAGCATCTAATTCGCCAACTCCATCATATATTTTAACTGGTAAAAAGAGCTTAGTCTCAGGTTTATTGAATATTGGACCATGAACTACGTAATGTAGCAAACACAGAAGAGGCAGGTGTGTTCGATTCTAAGCCTAAGGCATGAGCAAGTCTTTTGCTATCTGCCTGCAAAAATAAATTTAAGTGCTTAAGGCGTGATAAAGGAACCGGTACTGTTGGTTTTCCTTTTTGTTGCTTTTCTTTTACTTCCCGCTCAAAATCAAGAAGTTTTTCATCTTCTGGAAAAAACGAGCGTGCAAAATGAATATGCGCCGCCGTATATTCATGGCCACAATAAACTAACGTTTCCTCCGGCAGAGATCTTAATTTCACAAGAGATTGCCACATTTCTTCAGCACTTCCTTCAAATAATAGACCGCACCCAAGGATAAAAAGAGTATCCCCGCAAAATACTGCCGAAGCAGATGGCAAATACCAAGCAATATGCCCTTGTGTATGACCTGGAGTATCTAGAACCTGGAAACCTCCTGGGATTTTTGCAGATGTTTTCCCTTCTTTAACCGCAATATCTAAAAAAGGTAAACGATGAAAATCTTTTACACTTCCTGCAAAAAGAGCATTAGTCACTGAACGTAAGGGCTCAATAGCATTCACATGATCATCATGATGATGCGTTGCAAAGATATGCGTTAATTTTAAAGAATGTAATTTCAGAAAATCAAGAACAGGAGCCGTTTCTGATGGATCAATAACGACACACCAATCTTCAGCTGGATGCCAGATACCCCAAGCATAATTATCTTTTAAAGAAGGAATAGCCTCTATACAAATATGTCCTACCATGATATCGTTACCCTTTATCTCTTTAACGTTACCCTTTATCTCTTTAATTTAAAATAGATTCTTTAATTATGGTATAATACCCTCATGAATAAAACAAGGATAGATATAGAGCTCTTCTATGCGACGCCTACCGGGAGATACATGCGTAAAATATTGCGCCAATCTGTTCTAAAGTACTGGCCATCCCTTGAAAACCATACCCTTCTAGGGCTCGGCTATCCTCATCCTTATCTTGATATTATCTCCCCGAGAACACAGAATTCTATTTGTGCCACAACACATGCTTCTCTCCAATATCCATGGTCTCCTCTTTCTAATAAAATACGCACAACCCTCGTAAGTGATACAGCACTCCCTTTTTATGATTCTTCTTTCAGCAGAGTCATCCTTGTCCACACTTTTGAATTTTGTCCAGAGCCAGATAGATTCCTTCAAGAAATATGGCGAATTCTTGATACAAACGGAAAAGCTCTTCTCATCATACCTAATAAAAAAAGCCTCTGTGCTCTTTGTAAAAAATCATTCTTCCATAAAGAAGTAACATACACCATTGAAACTATACAAAACATGCTCAAAAAAAACTGCTTTCTTATAGAAAAAAAGGAAACCTGCCTCTTTTTAGCTCCCCCTTTCCATAATAGATTCCTTTTTCAATTTTCCTCCTTCTTTGAAAAAATAGGGCATTATTGCTATCCAAATTTCGGCGCATTTCATATTATCGAAATCAAAAAACATCCTCAATTTCTTATGGAAACAAAAGATCACAGAATTCACGTAAATGCTGTCTTGCCAACATGAAAATTCCAAATGGCTAAAAACATACAACATAATGCTGAAAATATTGTTCAAATCTTTACAGATGGTGCATGTAGTGGAAATCCAGGTCCTGGTGGATGGGCTGCGCTTCTACGGTGGGGACAACACGAAAAAATGATCTCAGGGCATCACCCTCAAACAACCAACAATCGAATGGAACTCAAGGCTGTCCTTAGTGCGTTAGAAATATTAAAATATCCCTGCTTTGTTCATATCTATACAGATAGTGCATACGTGAAAAACGGTATAACAATATGGATACACACATGGAAAAAAAATAACTGGACAAGTTCCGCAAAAAAGAAAATTAAAAATATAGAACTATGGAAGCTCTTAGATAATGTTGCGCAACAACATACTATACAATGGTTCTGGATTAAAGGACATAGTGGGCACCCCGAAAATAGCCGCGTCGATCAACAAGCAAGAGACGAAGCATTAATTGCTAAAAAAATAAAAACACTCTTAGAAACATGAAAAGATATTAAGAAATGAACTATATCAGTACACGATCTTCCTACAAAAACACACAATCTTTCGAAGACATCCTCATGTCCGGGCTAGCAAAAGATGGAGGGCTTTATCTACCAAAAGAATGGCCTCATTTTTCACACAAAGAGCTGCTAGAGCTTCAAAATTCCCCCTACCATGAGATCACTGCTGTAATCCTCTCTCCCTTTGTAAACAAAGCATTTTCACAAGAACAACTACTCTCTATAACAAAAAAAGCGTATTCTTCTTTCCACCATTCCGCAGTTGCTCCTCTAACACAAATCGATCATAAGCTCTGGATTCTCGAACTTTTTCATGGGCCTACCCTTTCATTTAAAGACTATCCTTTGCAACTTCTAGGACTCTTTTTTGATGCTATCTTGCAAAATAACAGCCAAAAGCTGACTATCATTGGTGCAACATCAGGAGACACAGGATCTGCTGCTATTGAAGCCTTTAAAAATATTCCAACTGTTAATCTCTTTATTCTCCATCCACATAAAAAAATATCTGAAACTCAACGGCGCCAGATGACAACTGTTCAAAACGAAAATATCCATAATATCGCTATACAAGGAAATTTCGATGACTGCCAAAAAATAGTTAAACAACTTCTTCAAGATCCCATCTTAAAGCAAAAAACTTCCCTATCTGCTGTAAATTCCATTAACTGGGGAAGAATTATGATCCAAATTGCTTATTATTTTATAGCCGCATTGCGACTCGGTGCTCCACAACGAACGCTTTCCTTTTCTGTTCCAACTGGAAATTTTGGTAATATTTTCGCCGCTTGGGCCGCAAAACAATGTGGTTTACCAATAAAAACACTTCTATGTGCCTCTAACACAAATGATATACTGACACGGTATTTTCATACTGGCATTATGGAAAAAAAATCTGTAATTCCAACAATAGCCCCTAGCATGGATATACAAGTCTCCAGTAATTTCGAACGGCTCCTTTTCGAATATCTCCAAAGAGATCATGAACGTACAAAAATTCTTATGGAAACCTTTAATAAAAGCGGGATCGTCAACTTCGGAAATACCCTTAAAGAGCAATTATCCTCTCTCTTTCAGGCTTATAAATTTGACGACCCCCACATTTGTAATGCTATTCAAAAATGGTATAAAAAAACAGGGAATCTCTTTGATCCTCATACAATCTGCGCAATAGAAGCAGCAGAATCTACTAGGAAAAATGACCCAACAAATGACATAACTACTATCGCTATCGCAACAGCACATCCTGCAAAATTTCCTCAAACAATCCTTGAAAGTTGTGGCCAAAAGCCTCATATTCCTAGCCAAATTATACCTATATACACAAAAAAAGAGAAATTTGACATCCTCCCGCCAGAAAAAAACAAAATACGAAACCTAATACTCAAAACACTCTAAATAAATGCCTTACGAAAATAAAAGACCATCCATAAGAAGGAGATATTCTTTATGGCAATAAAAAAAACTACACTTAGCAATGGCTTGACAATTCTAACAGACACAATTCCTACTGTTGAAACAGTTTCTATTGGTATTTGGCTAAATGCCGGCTCCAGAGACGAACTACCAGAGCATAACGGCACTTTTCATTTTTTAGAGCATATGGCTTTTAAAGGAACAAAAAAGCGAACTGCATACGACATTGCTCTAGAAATTGAAAATGTTGGCGGCTATATGAATGCTTGGACTTCGCGAGAAAATACAGTTTGGTATACAAAAGTTCTCCACAAGGATACACCACTTGCTGTTGATATTCTCTCTGATATCTTCCTTAATCCAACACTTGAACCTCAAGAATTTGAACGCGAGCAATCGGTCATAATTCAGGAGATACGACAAGCACAAGATATGCCGGATGACGCTATTTTTGATCTATTTCAGAAAACCGCATGGCCCGAGCAACCTATTGGTCTTCCTATTGCTGGAACAGAAAAAATTATTGCTAATATCTCTAGGAATACTCTCTTAAACTATATGGAAAATTATTGGGATCCAAAAAAAATAATTGTCGTTTCTTCCGGAAAATTAGATCACGAAATACTTTCTAGAATGATTGAAAAAAAATTTGGACAAATCCAGCCAAAAAATACTTATACTCAACAACAAAAACCTTGTTATCATGGTGGAGAAAGCCATGAAAAACGACAATTGGAGCAAATACAACTTGTTTTAGGGTTTGAAGGTATCCCCACAAAAGATAATGATTATTACGCTGCTTCTATTTTCTCAATACTTTTCGGTGGAGGAATGTCATCTAGGCTTTTTCAGGAAATCCGAGAAAAAAAAGGTCTTGTCTATACAATACATAGTTTCCTTTCTGCATACCATGATTGTGGTGTTTTTGGTATATACGCAGTCACAGGAGAAAAAGAAATTTCTGAATTGCTCTCAACCTTCTGCCAAGAAACTAAAAAAGCATGTTATACAACCCAACAAGAAGAAATTGAGCGCGCAAAAAATCAACTATTAGCCGGCATACTCATGGAGCAAGAAAATACATGGTTCCGATGCCAGCAAATGGCTCGGCAGTTTCTTACCTATGGGACAACATTTACCGTTAAAGAAATTCAGGAAAAAATACAACAAGTCAATCTAGAGCAAATTCACAAAACAGCAAAACGACTTATAAATGAAAAAATTACCTTTTCTACAATCGGAGAAACAAAAGAAATACCGTCTCTTGAAGAAATTAAAAATATCTTACGCTAACTTTACCACAAAAATTCTCAGAGTATAGTTTTCAAACCTCAAATTTAATAGCCTCTTTAGAGTAAAATTTTCATAGAAATATAGTAAAATATACCTAAAACACACTTAAAAGTTATGCATTTCCTCTCATTCCTGTGAGCCATGAAGAAAAAGAAGTAACTTTCGTTGCTAAAGTATGCTGACAAATAAAGTCTGGTGATGGTGAAAACAAAACATCAGGTAAAACAGGCGCAACAACCCAGCAATCTTCCATGATCTCATGCTCAAGCTGCTCTTTTCCCCAAGCAGTATATCCTAGAAAAACTTTATAATGGCCAGACTCCAAGCGCCCTGAAGCAATTGCTTCTAATGCGGCATGAGATAAAGAAAGAAATACATTATCATTAATCTGTATCGTCGTCTCATCTTCATAATCAGAATCATGAAGCACCATCCCCCGTTCCAAGTCTACAGGGCCTCCGACCCAAACCACAGAAGAAGAAGGAGAAAAATGCTCGCTATTGATATCCATTTCTTCTAACAGCCGCTCTATTGTAATATCATCCGAAGAGCAACTTAAAAGAAGGCCCATAGCACCATTTGGGTTGTGTTCACACAACAAAACAACACTCTGATTAAATGGTGTATTCGCAAGTTCTGCTGTTGCTACTAACAACATTCCCTGCAAAGAATTGTGCAAAAAAATATCTAAAACAGACATATGTTTCCTTTAGTATTATCATCATTAAGTTTTATATTCTAATATTCATACTTATTATATATATTATTATACCACAATATTAATTTATAATTATATTTTTACGTTTTATTAATATAGTTATTAGAGTAGAATAAAGCTTCTATAAAATGAAATTTTCTTTAACTAACATTATAATACCTCTTAAAAATACCTCTTTTTGTAAAAGAAGAACAGCCATAGCAATATGTTTTCTTCTTTTCAATATATTATCAGCTCAGGCTTATCAAACTGAAATAGAATCCAAAACGGATGAACTTTCAAAGGTTAAGCTATTAATTGCTTCTGTAAAAAAAAATAACAACAATACAGCAATAATGGCTGGTCTTGAAATTTCCCTACCGAAGGGATGGCATACATACTGGAGAACTCCTGGAGATGTTGGTTTTAAAACAACAATTGTCGCTGAA
>JAQGDQ010002388.1:189290-234451 GCA_030141605.1 Tubiluchus corallicola
CATCAAACTCACAACAGTCTTACATAACTATGAGAAAAAAAGTAGAGTACGATTTGCTTTTATAGCAAGTGCAGCAGGCATAATAACATCCTTCATAGCAATTGCTTTCTTCGTAAGCATTCTTAAAAAAACCGGAGAATCCATCGGATGGGGTATACAATTCCAAAATCCCTTCTTTATCTTCTTTATGCTGGTGATTTTAGTCATATTTAGCTATAATTTATGGGGCTATTGGAATATACCTACTCTCTCTTTTATAACAAAAAATACAGATCCCAAAAGCCAAAATTTAATAACTCAACATTTCATAAATGGTGTTTTCGCAACTCTCCTCTCAACATCGTGCTCTGCTCCCTTTGTCTCTACCGCTGCAGGATGGGCTCTCGCTGGAAGCTATACTGATATTTTTATCATCTTTACTACTATGGGAATAGGATTCGCAACGCCATGGATAGCGATTGCGATCTTCCCCAAAAGCATCCTTCTTCTCCCAAAACCAGGACCATGGATAAACACAGTGCGAAAAATTCTTGGCGCTCTTCTTATGCTAACAGCTCTATGGCTTATCTGGATTCTGAGACAGCAACAGCAACAAAATCTTATTATTATCGCTATATTTTTTATCACTGGGTTTCCTGTTATTCTTCTAATACGAAAACACACAAGACGGTATATCATGCTCATACTTACAACACTAATTACAATAAGCACAATAAGCATAAATAGCTATTTTCAACCTATGCAAAAAAAAGCCACTGAACCCTTTAATCCAGAAGAAATAAACCAACTTCTAGAAGAAAACTATATTGTCTTTGTTAATGTAACAGCGGCATGGTGCATAACATGTTATACAAACAAATTATTTGTTCTTAACCAAGAACCCATCAAAGCTATTTTAGAAAACCCTAACGTGATTACATTGACTGCAGACTGGACAAGTAAAGATGATGTTATTACGCAATATATTAAACAATTTAAAAGATCTGGCATTCCTCTAAATGTTATTTATAGCCCGCTTTACCCAAATGGAATGCTTCTCCCTGTAATCCTAACGCCAAAAAATACAGAAGAAGCTTTTTTACACCATTTTCAATAAAATGAGCCTTTTTATATTTATCTCTTTTAGAATTATATTATCTGCCTTACTTATATCAAGTTTTAATTAATTCTCTTCAAGTTCAGAATCTACAAAAAAGCACCTTTATAAAAAACCCTATAGGCGAGAGCTTTTCCAAACAAGTTGGCCAATAATATTCAATGATTTCAAAGGAGAGCGAAACCATTCACATTTCTTCCCTTTTTCTTCTTGCCCTGTCTTAAGCGCAACAAAATGATCGCCACCAGGAATAATTTCTAAATACTTTATTGACAAACGACCATATTCCTGCAGCACAAATAAACCAGGTGGAAAAGGAAAACATGACTGCATGTTGACCATAACACGATCTCCCAACATAAGAAGAGGCTCCATATCTCTCCCATTAACACGCATAATAAAAAGAGCACAAGGATCAACATTTAATGATAGTTCATACAATAAATACTTCTGTGAAAACCCCCAATAGTTTAGAGGCTTAAAATAATCACGATTCGACTGAGAGAGTAAAACTGATTCATCTACAACCTGCTGAGCGTCTATCTCTGGCATTTGAACAATATAATCATCGCTAGATAACTTACCAGAAGAAATTGCAATAAAATTCTGCTGTGATATATCCGAGACATAGGAATCATTTTCTGCGCAGGATGGTGGCATACTATGGCTATAAGAAAGCTTGTTAACCCCAAATAAAAGCCACGAAAAATCAACATCTAAAATTTCACTATATTTTAAAGCCAATCTGGATCCAAAACGGCGTGTACCATTCTCATGAGAACGATAAGTAACTTCTGAAACTCCAACGGTACGCGCGAATGCCGCAGCTGTTCTAAACCCTTTTTCTTCTCTCGCTAACCGGAGTCTTTTAGCTGCGACAAGTGTTTCCTTATCCTTCTTTGAATACATACTTCACCCTTATTACTTTAAGATATACTGAAAGTAAATGCCTCTACCGTCATATCTACTTACTCAATTTTCTATACAGATGTTCTGCAACAGATTGAGAAACAAATGGTTGTATATCCCCCCCTAAACGAGCGACTTCCTTAACAAAACGCGATGCTATAAGTTGGTGGCTGTCAGAAGCCATAAGAAAAACTGTCTCAACATCTGAGGCAATCCTTGCGTTCATTCCCGCCATTTGAAATTCGTAATCAAAATCAGAAACAGCTCGAAGGCCTCTAATAATCATGCAGGAATCATAAGAGCGAACAAAATCAACTAATAACGTTGAAAATGGGGTAATCTCTATTCTCTCTGACAATGATGATGATAATGAAGAAATCTCATTATCCAACATACAAACACGCTCATTAATTGAAAAAGTCGGATTCTTTAATTCATTAACTGCAACTCCTACAACTAAATAATCAACCAGTTTTAAAGCCCGGCAAATAATATCCATATGCCCAAGAGTCACTGGATCAAAAGTCCCCGGGTAAATTCCAACACGTCGCTGCAAAGCCATAAATTTTTACTTTATCCTCTTAAATTCTATTCACACATATCACTTTCCGAAGAAATTTCTTCAAAATCATTATCGTCGCTATTCTCTTCACGCAGCCGCGTAACAGAAACAACTTCTTCCTTTTCCGCAACACGGAACAAGGTCACTCCCTGTGTACGACGCGCAGCTATACGAATATCATTAACAGGGCAGCGAATAATCTGGCCGCCATTGCTAATCATAACAATATGATTTCCATCTACAACCGAAAAAGCGGCAACAACTTCACCTGTCTTTTCTGTTCGATCAAGGCATGCTAAGCCACGGCCACCACGACCTGTAACTCGATAATCCCAAGAAGATGTTCGTTTACCAAAGCCATTTGCTGTAATTGTCAGAATAAATTCTTCATTTTCTGAAAACCAACATAACTCCTCTTGCGCCAAACCTATATCTTCTACCTCTTCTTTTTCAAAAGATTCCCGACGCTTCCGTGATGCATAACGAAGCCATGCGTCTTTTTTCTCAGAAGAAACAGAACCCATATGCTTTAAGCCTGACATTCCAATAACATAGTCTCCCTCTGTTAAACGAATCCCCCGAACACCAAGAGAGTTTCGACTCGCAAATATACGTGTTTTAGTAACAGGAAAACGAATACAATACCCCATGCGCGTATTAAGAAAAATATCTTCATCTTCTGTAAAAGCCCGAACACGAACAAGATGGTCGCCCTCTGGTAGCTTCATTGCAATCTTGCCATTAACACGAACTCCCGTAAAATCACTTAAACGATTCCGACGAACATGTCCAGACGCTGTTGCAAAAACTGCGTACATATCCTTCCAACTGTCTTCATTCTCTGGCAAAAGCATAACTGTTGAAATAGTCTCATTTTTTGATAAAGGCAGCATATTTACTAAAGCACGCCCTTTTGATTGCGGCGTTCCAGGCGGAATCTTCCACACCTTCATCTTGTAAACCATTCCCAAAGAAGAGAAAAATAAAACTGGCGTATGTGTGTTAGCAATAAACACATCACTGACAAAATCTTCTTCGCGAGTAGCCATCCCTGTACGCCCCTTTCCACCCCGACGCTGCGCTCGATAAATATTCAATGGAACACGCTTTATATAACCGTTACTACTAACCGTGACAACCATATCCTCTTTCTGAATTAAATCCTCATCCTCAAAATCACTGTCAGATTCAACAATCTCTGTTCGGCGAGGTGTTGAAAACTGCTCTCGAACTTCGAGAAGCTCCTCTTTTAAAATTTCTAATAAATACTCTCGAGACTGAAGTATATTCAAATATTCCTTAATTTCTTCTCCCAAAGCATAAAGATCATCACCAATCTTCTGCCGCTCAAGGCCTGTCAAACGATTTAAACGTAATTCTAAAATTGCACGTGCTTGCTTTTCTGAAAGTAAATATTCTCCATTTTCATACTGATGCCCTGATTCCGCCAATAAATTAATAAACCCCTCAATATCAGATGCGGGCCAACAATGCGCCATTAACTGTTCACGCGCAATCTGCGGATTATTGGCTTTCCGAATTAAACTAATGACTTCATCAATATTCGCAACAGCAACCGATAAACCTACTAATATATGAGCACGAGCTCGTGCTTTATTTAAAAGAAAAACTGTTCGGCGACGAATAACAAGTTCTCTAAAACGCAAAAACGCCGACAAAATATCCTTTAAATTCATTAACTCTGGGCGCCCATTATTCAACGCAAGCATATTGACTGAAAAAAACGTCTGCAGATTTGTATTTCGGTATAGCTGATTAAGAACAACTCCCGTTTCAAAGCCTTTCCGAACCTCAATAACAACACGAACCCCTGAACGATCAGACTCATCACGAATATCCGTTATACCTTCAACACGCTTTTCTCGAACACAAGCCGCAATTTGCTCAATCATATTCGCTTTATTAACCAAATAAGGAATTTCCGTAATAATAATCGCTTCACGAGCTTGGCTAATATGTTCAATGTGTGTGCATCCCCGCATAATAATACTGCCACGACCTGTCCGAAATGCCGATAAAATACCGCTTCTTCCTAAAATTTGCCCTCCCGTCGGAAAATCCGGACCTGCAATCGACCCTTGAACCAATTCATCAATAGATACATCCGGATTTGCAATTAACACACAACATGCATCTATAAGCTCTCCAATATTATGCGGCGGTATATTCGTCGCCATACCAACCGCAATTCCACTTGCACCATTGGCAAGTAGATTAGGAAAACGTGCAGGCAAAACAGCTGGTTCCGACATCGTCTCATCATAATTTGGATGAAAGTCAACCGTATTCTTGCCTATATCCTCAATTAAAAGATGCGCCGAAGCCGCCATGCGTGCTTCTGTATAACGCATTGCTGCTGGCGGGTCACCATCCATAGAGCCAAAATTACCTTGCCCATCAATCAATGGCAGGCGCATAGAAAAATATTGTGCCAGACGAACCATCGAATCATAAATCGCCTTATCACCATGCGGGTGATATTTACCCATAACATCACCAACAATACGTGCAGATTTTCGGTAAGGTTGCTTTTGAACATAACCATTTTCATACATTGTATAAATAATACGACGATGCACTGGCTTAAGGCCGTCACAAACATCAGGCAATGCCCGACTTACAATTACGCTCATCGCATAGTCAAGATACGAACGACGCATCTCATCTTCTATATTTGCCAAAGCGATATTATATGGCTGATTTTTTTCTAATACTTCCTGTACCAATTGTAAAGTTCCTGCTTTCTATAAAAATTAAAACTCTATATGAACATAATACCTTTGTAGAGTCTATTGATAATCCTATCCAAATTAAAAAAACAAAAAATACTTGCACTTTTTTTAGAATAGTTCCTGAGGAAGATGAAATCTAACATTTTCGAAATCTCCCTCCATATCAATAATATGAACGGAAAAATATAACCGTAGATACTCTAGAAACGTTTCCACCATTACTGCTGGTGCAGAAGCTCCAGCAGATACAACAATCCGTGAACAACTATTTAATAAAGTGTAACAAAAAGATTGAATATCATCAACCAAATAGGCATTATATCCTTTCTTTTCCGCTATCTCTCTAAGCCTATTAGAATTTGAGCTACTTGCAGACCCCATAATAACAATAGCATCAGGATGATAAACTTCCAAAGAACGGTGAATTGCCTGTTGGCGATTTTGAGTCGCATAACAAATATTTTTTAAATCTGGGCCAATAATATCTGTAAAAAATCCCTCTAAAGTCTTAATTAACTCCCTTGTTTCATCTAAACTTAACGTTGTTTGCGTAACATAGGCAACGGGCTTATCTTTCAAAAATGATAGACTTTGTAAGTCATCAATAGAATCAATAACATATATATCGCCTGAAACCTGCCCCTCCGTACCAATAACTTCTGGGTGGCCTTTATGCCCAATTAATAAAATTGTTCGACCTTGTGAGCTTTGGCGTTGTGCATCTCGGTGAACACGTTTTACCAATGGGCATGTTGCATCAACAACATAAAGATGACGAGAGTGCGCACGCTCTTCAATAAAACGAGAAACTCCATGAGCACTGTAAATAAGAACACTTCCCTCAGGTACATCATCAACATCTGTAACAAAAATCGTGCCTTTGCTTTTCAATGAAGAAACAACCCATTGATTATGGACAATCTCATTGTGAACATAAACGGGTGCAGAAAATTTATCTAAAGAACGTTCAACAATAGAAATTGCACGAGCAACACCAGCACAGAAACCCCGAGGATTAGCAAGAACAACTTCTAATACCGATTTCTCTCCCATAAATAGTGCCGCCTAATTTCCCGTCATAATACGCTCAACAAGCTGTGAAATTGTCGGCATAAAGCCATCAGCATAAAAAGGATCTAATGCAAAACGAAAAGCACTTTTTCCTGAAAATAGAAGCGCATGATCAATATCACGATTATGAATTGCATTTTGAAGTGCTTTTTGAATACAAAAAGAACGTGGATCCGGAATTATCCCCGTTGTTCCACTTTCATTATCCGCCCAATTGCTGAAACGACACATACTTAAACACCCCATACAGTCAGTTTGGTTTTTCCGAATTGAATGAGCTTTTTCTTCTGTCACAAAAATAACTGTTCCATCCGGTGTCCATAAAGGATATTTAAAACCAGCAGACTTCCACTCTAAAACCTTCGAAACATCTGATGGTCGTATATAAATAAAGCGTCCCGAGCGATTTAAAGAAATACCATGAGAAAACTCATCTGTTTTATTCCGGCTTGCATCAATTTGGCGTTTATTACGTTCCTCAAGCTCCTTAATAAAACTGTTTCGAATCGCTATTGAATAAAACCCCGTTGGGCTAAAACGATTCAATACAATATCTTCTGGTTTTAAATCGGATAAAATTTGTTTCCATTCATTTGGTATTGGGCTCTCCTGTGTTAAAAGAGGGCGTGTCCCAAATTGAAACGCAATAGGGCCAAGTTCTGGGTTACCTATACAATCTGACCAGTCTTCTAAATGCCAAACACCACCTGCTATAATGAGAGGCACCCGCTCAAGCCCAAATTTATTCATCACAGAACGTATTTCAATAAGGCGTTTCAAGGGAGATTCTGGAGAATCAACATCCTCTGCATTTGTTAAACCAACATGCCCTCCTGCCAGCCAAGGATCTTCATAAACAACACCTCCTAAAAATTCTGGGTTTTTCTTATAAGAACGCATCCATAAAATCTTAAAAGCACGAGCTGAAGAAATAATCGGATAGTACCAGACTTTATATCGACTTGCAATCTCCGGCAAAGCAAACGGCATTCCTGCTCCACATGTGATTCCGTCAATAAGACCGCGCGCGCCTGATAAAATTTCTTCAATAATAGGACGAGCACCTCCCGCCTCCCAAAGAATGTTCATATGAACAGATCCACGTCCTCCAGAACAATCATGCGCTATCTGAGCCTGTGTAACTCCTCCCTTGATCGCATAACGAATAAGTTGTGAGAATTTCTCACGGCGTGTTTGTAAGGGGTCATATATCTGAGGAACCAAGTTCCCTTCCTTATCGTAATATCCCGCATTAACAGCTGAAAATGTTCCGACCGCACCACTTGAAGCAAAAGAACCTGCCGTTAGCCCATTAGATACACCTATACCTTTACCACCCTCTACTACAGGAAGAACTTCCTTTCCTGATATCATAACCGAATCAATAGCTTTCACGTATTCTTCCTATCACATCTATATATCAATATTTTGCTAACTTGATCAAACTCTTAGAATCTATTCTTTCGCTATCTCCTCTCCTGTCTCTTGGTTAACAAATTTCATTGATAATTTAAACTTTCCACGATTATCAATACCTATCAGTTTTACAAAAACCTTTTCCTCTTCTGAAACAATATCTCTGACATGATTTACACGCTCTGGTTTCAATTCACTAATATGTACAAGACCATCATAGTTTCCAAAAAAGTTCACAAACGCGCCAAATTCCATAATTTTAACAACTTTCCCAAGATAAATTACACCTACCTCAGGTTCACCAACAATTTGGTTGATTTTTTCTAATGCTAATTCTATAGATTTTTGATTTAACCCTGATACATTTACAATACCTGTATCTTCAATATCAATCTTCACTTCCATTGTTTCACAAAGTTCTCGAATAACTTTACCACCAGGGCCAATAAGGTCTCGTATCTTTTCACGATTAATTTCTATCGTCTTAATTCTAGGTGCATGTGGGCTCACATCATCACGCGCACTTTCAATAACTTGATTCATAATACCTAAAATATGTAAACGCCCTTCACGAGCTTGGTTAAGCGCTACTTTCATAATTTCTGATGTTATAGAAGTAATTTTTATATCCATTTGTAAGGCGGTAATTCCTTCTTCTGTACCCGCAACTTTAAAGTCCATATCCCCTAAATGATCCTCATCACCAAGAATATCCGACAAAACAACGTATTCTTCATCTTCCTTAATCAACCCCATTGCAATTCCCGCAACAGGACGCACTAAAGGAACACCCGCATCCATCAAAGATAAAGATGTACCACAAACTGTCGCCATGGAAGAAGAGCCATTAGATTCTGTAATTTCAGAAACAACACGAACCGTATAAGGAAACCCATCTTTTTTAGGTAATAAAGGATTTAAAGAACGCCAAGCTAGCTTTCCATGGCCAATCTCACGTCTGCCCGGCGCACGAAGCATACCAACCTCTCCAACAGAATAAGGTGGAAAGTTATAATGCAACAAAAAATTCTGACGACAATCTCCTAATAAATCATCTACAATCTGTTCATCTTCGGCTGTTCCCAATGTTGTGACAACAAGAGCCTGTGTTTCTCCACGTGTAAATAAGGCACTTCCATGAGTCCGTGGTAAAATACCAACCTGAATATCCAAAGGACGAACAGTCTTTAAATCACGTCCATCAATCCGAATTTTCGTGTCTAAAAGCTCACTACGAACAATCCTCTTTTCTAATTCTTTTAAAACAGAGGGAACAAATGACTCCACAAGAGCCTGAGAAAAATGCTCATTTTCACTTAGGTTTTCTAACACTTGATTCTTAACTTCAGAGACTTTCTCAAGGCGTTCCAACTTAACAGTTTCCTTATAAGCATCTTTTAAAGAACTTGTTGCCATATTGGCTACAAAGGTAGAAATTTTTTCCTTTTCCTCTTTTTCTTCATCTTCAGGAATCAACCAAGGATCTTTCGCGCAAAGCTCTGCTAACTCTATAATCATATCAATCACAGGCTGAAAGGATTCATAGCCAAAATTTATCGCGCCTAACATAACGTCTTCCGACAATTCACACGCCTCAGATTCAACCATTAACACACCTTGCTGCGTACCAGCAACAACAAGATCAAGCAAAGTTCCTTCGCGCTGCTCCATAGTTGGATTTAAAATATAGTCTCCATCCTGATAACTTACACGACAAGATCCAATTGGCCCTAAAAACGGTATACCTGATAAAGTCAAAGCTGCAGAAGCTCCGATCATCGCTGCAATATCAGGATCATTTTCATTATCATATGCTATAGTTGTCAAAATTATTTGTGTCTCATTCCGAAATTGCGGAGCAAAAAGAGGACGTATCGGACGGTCAATCAAACGTGAAATCAACGTCTCACGTTCAGAAGGGCGACTCTCTCTCTTATAAAAACCACCAGGAATACGACCTGTTGCATACATTCTTTCTTGATAATTAACTGTTAAAGGAAAAAAATCAATTCCAATACGAGGTTTTTTTTCTGCTGTTGCTGTCGCTAAAACTTTACTTTCTCCATAGGTCACCAAAACAGAGGCATCTGCTTGCCTCGCTATTTTGCCTGTTTCAATAACTAACTGTTTTCCGCCCCAACTCATTTTTTTCTTATATTCACAAAACATCTAAATAATACCCTTCAGTAAAAAATTTTAAATATCTACATCTGCCCTTACATCATAAAAATACTAGAAAAACTACAACACGAAAAACAGAAAATAAACACTATTATCCCAAAATAACCAATAATACTAGCGGCGTAATCCTAAACGATTAATTGTTGTTGTATACCGCTTGTAATCCTTTCGCTTCATATAATCCAAAAGACTACGTCGTTTACCAACCATGATTAAAAGGCCTCGACGAGAATGAAAATCTTTCTTATGGACTTTTAAATGCTCTGTAAGATTGGCTATACGAGCAGTTAACAACGCAACCTGAACCTCTGGAGAACCTGTATCTCCATCTGTAACAGCATATTCTTTAATTAATTCACTTTTGTGACTATTCACTATCGACATCTTATCCTCCTTACTTTTACACTCTAAATCATTATGATAATAAATTAAAAACACGACGGGATTTAAAATAATCTTCCTCTAAAACAGCAAGAGCGACAAGGCACCCTTCATGATGAAGCTGAAATAACGTACCTGGAAGCATATAGCAACAATTATTCCGTAAAAAAATATCTTGCGTTTTCAAACGTTGTCCTCGCAGTACGCATAAAACTTCATCTTCCTCCAGCACAAGTGCCGGGATGTCGTCCAGCACAATATGCACAGGCAATAAAGCCTCTTTTAAATCTTCAAGGGTCAATATACCACAATTCTCAAAAGAAACAGCATTTTTTTCACAAAAAGAACCCACACGCTCACGCTTCAAAGAACGAACATACCCATAACATCCTAAACGATCGCCCATATCACGTGCTAAAGAGCGAATATAAAACCCTTTCCCTGTAACGGCACGAAAAATTGCACTGTTACTATCGGGTATCTCAATGCATTCCAAAGAATCAATAAAAACCTGCCTAGATTTCAGTTCAACACTTTGACCAGAACGCATTAAAGCATATGCACGTTTCCCACACTGTTTAATCGCAGAATAAGAGGGAGGAGTTTGCTCAATTGTTCCACAAAATAGTGGTAAAATCGCAAAAATATCTTCAGCAGAAGGACGAGCATAAGAAGAAGCCTCTATCTCTCCTTCTTCATCATCTGTAAAACGTTTTTCACCCCAGCAAACTTGAAATCTGTAAACTTTTCGCTGCTCTATCATCCAAGAAACTGTTTTTGTCGCCTCACCAAGAGCAATTGGCAAGATCCCGCTCGCCAGGGGATCTAAAGTTCCGCCATGCCCAACCTTACGAATTCCGACTATTTTTCGAATAGATTGAACAACCGAAAAAGAAGAAATACCTGACGGCTTATAAACAGATAACCAACCATGAAAAGCAGATTCTTCTCTTATAGATAGCGTCATAAAAACTTCTCTTTTTCTTGAAAGCTATATAAAGTATTAGCTTTCTTCCTATTCCTCATCAGACTCTTTATTTTCAGAAACATACGTTTGCTTTAGCAGCAGTGACATTGCATCTGCTTTATCAAAAACTGTCTCTAACTTGAATTCTAAAGATGGCAAATACTTTAAGGTAACTTTATCCGCCAACCGGCTACGGAAAAACCCACACGCACGATATAACGACTCCAAAAGCAGTTCTTGATTCTCTCCGCCTAATGGATAAACAAAAGCTGTCGCAGAACTTAAATTAGGGCTAATCTGAACTTCTGTAACAATAATCGTAGTCGACGATAAAACAGGATCAATAAAATGTTCTTCCTGAAATATTTCTACAAGTGCAATACGTAAAATCTCTCCAACCCTTAGTTGCCGTAAAGAACGATCTTTACTTGCTACATAACGTCCCATAATCTCATCTCTCTATTTCATTTCCTATGAGTTTCGCACCCATCTTAACTTTTAACTATATTTAGGTTTATAGAAAGGAATCAGATTTAAGAAAAAGGAAAAACCATAAGAAAATTAGGTACAAAAAAGCTTTATATCAAAGTTTACGAGCGATTTCTTCAACTGTAAAACATTCTACAGTATCGCCAACCTTAACATCTTGCCAATTTTCAAATTCCATACCACACTCCTGACCTTCCCGTACTTCACGAGCGTCATCCTTAAAACGTTTCAATTGCGCAAGGCTTCCTTCATAAATAACAATATTGTCTCGCAGCAAACGAATTTTCGCTCCCCTTACGACAAGTCCTTCTGTCACCTTACATCCTGCAATACGCCCTACTCTAGAAACATTGAAAACTTCAAGAATAGAGGCATATCCCAAGAAAGTTTCTCGCATGTCTGGCTTCATCATACCAGAAAGAACTTTTTTAATATCATCAAACAAATCATAAATAACTGAATAATAACGAATATCAATCCCTTCCTGTTGCGCTAAACTTCGAGCCTGCAAATTTGCACGAACATTAAAACCAATAATCAACGCTCCCGCAGTCTGTGCTAATGTAACATCAGATTCACTTATTTCACCGACAGCCGCATGAAGAATTTTGACAGAAACCTCCTCATTGGAAAATTTCATCATCCCCTGGCTAATTGCTTCTACAGAGCCATGAACATCCCCTTTTATAACAACACTCATTTCTTTCACTTCGCCAGACTCAATCTGAGAAAACAAATTTTCCAACGTTGTCTTTTTAATCTCAACAGCTCGTGCTTCGCGCTCCCAATGACTACGCGTCTCACTTATTTCACGGGCACGCATTTCGCTCTTCACAACAACAAAACGATCTCCAGCAACAGAAAGACCATGAGCACCTAAAACCTCTACTGGCATTGACGGAAACGCTTCCTTTATTTTCTGCCCACGCTCATTAACTAAAGCTCGAGCACGGCCCCACACTTTCCCAGCAACAAAAATTTCTCCAACCTTCAGTGTGCCATGTTGCACCAACAGTGTTGTAACAGATCCTCTACCTCGTTCCATACGCGACTCTACAACAATTCCTTGCGCTGGGCAATTTAGATTTGCTTTCAAATCTAATACTTCTGCTTGAAGTAAAATTGCTTCCTGAAGCTTATCAAGATTCAATTTCTTCAAAGCTGAAATATCAACAACAAGAACATCACCACCAACTTCCTCAGGTATAATCTCATGTTGTAAAAGCTCCGTACGAATACGAGCAGGATCTGCTCCAGGCTTATCAATTTTATTTACCGCAACAATAACTGGAACAGACGCCGCACGCGCATGGTGAATAGCCTCAATTGTCTGAGGCATAATTCCATCATCTGCCGCAACAACTAAAACAATAATATCGGTCACCTGAGCCCCACGCGCCCGCATCTCTGTAAAAGCCTCATGGCCTGGTGTATCAATAAAGGTAATCCGTTCTCCATTTTCCAACGTGATTTGATACGCTCCAATATGCTGTGTGATACCCCCAACTTCCGCAGAAACTACATCGCTTTTACGAAACGCATCAAGTAAAGACGTCTTTCCATGATCAACATGACCCATAACTGTCACAATAGGAGGGCGCGAAATCATATCCTCTTCCGATCCAACATCATCAAACAATCCCTCTTCAAACGCCATATCAGAAACACGACGCACACGATGACCAAATTCAGCCGCAACAAGCTCCGCTGTATCCCCATCCAAACTCTGGTTTACCATAGCCATATTACCCATCTCCATCAATTTCTTAATAACATTCGGCACACGCTCTGCCATTCGATGTGCTAACTCCTGAACTGTCAAGGTATCAGGTATGACAACATCACGTATAATTTTCTGAGCTGGAAGCGCTGTTTTCTTATCTTTTTTTCTCTTCTTCCGACGAACCGGTGCCATTGGAAACGATCTTTCATTTCCAGAAGGTCGAGCCCGATCTTCCAAAATATCTCCTAAACTTAAACGACCTTTTCCAATAAGAATATCTTCCTGGCTATTTCGTGGAGAACGGCGAGTCCGCTTTTCTGGTTTCTTGCGTTTCTTTTCTTCCTCACCATCTTCTTCAAAAAAGGCTCTTTTTTTATGAGAAAACGGCTCTTTCTTTTTTTCTTCTTCTAGCGGAGCGAAGTCTTCAGACGCTAAATCTTGAGGTTTCTCCCACTCTATGGCCTCTTCAGATTCCGGTGCCAAATCGCCCTTATTTTCTTCTTTTTCTTCCAGCTCCTCAATACTCTCTTGCTTTTCTTCAGCTTGCTCATTTTCAATACGAATCTTCTCAAGCTCTATTTCTGCTTCTTTACGATGTTTTTCTTCTTCAAGCCTCTGTTTCTCTTCTTCTTTCACACGTTGTAAAACTTCTAAGCGGCGTGCACGCTCTTCACTTGTTAAACCTGTTGAATCTGTTTTATCTTCGGAAGCCTTTTGAATTACAGATGTCTCATTCACTCCACGCACAGATCGTTTTTTCTTGACCTCAACCGTAACAGCACGTGAACGGCCTCGTACAAAATTTTGCCGTATCTCTCCTGTTTCTACTTTTTTATCAAGAACAAGTTTCCCTGAATTTTTTTTTAATTCCAAGGTCTTCCTGCTCCTCTGATTCTTCTTTTCTGCCATAACAGCTGATTCCTAACTTCAATCTTCCTAAAACAACTCAAACCCATGTTCACACTTAACATGGGTAAACTCTTTTTACAACTCTGTAGCCTTTATCACAAGGATTACCCAACACAATGAACAAAACAACAGCATTCATATTCACCCAATAAAACTCTCCCTCATATTACCATAAAACGCTCTTTTTTTTAAAAAACATCCTCTTTTTCATTGCTTTCTTCAGTAACTGAAACCGTTTCTTGAATATCAAAATTATCACTTTCTACAGATTCCGGAAACCAAGAAGAGCGCGCTTTCATAATTAAATCTTCTGCTTCTTTCCTTTTTAGAATTCCCTCTGGAATTATCTCAAAAAGTTCGTCCGTCGATAAGTCTGCAAAATTATTAAGCGTCTTAATATCTACTTTTCCTAGTGCAATAATAGCCTCTCTCGGTAATTTTTCAAAAGCTTTTAAATCCTCCGCAATACCAAGAGAAGCGCATTCTTCTAGAAACGATTCCTCTTGATTCTTCAACCATAAAAGACTCCTCGACTGAAGCTCTTCTACAATTTCTTCACCAAAACCTTCAATCGCTAATAATTCTTCCACAGGAACATATCCTATTTCCTCAATAGAACTGAAACCTTCCGCGACAAGAAGATGCGCTATAACATCATCAACATCCAATGCCTCAACAAAAATATGAGACAGTTCTTGAAATTCCTTTGCACGACGCTCAGACTCTGCACTCTCTGTAAGAACATCTATATTCCAAGAAGTTAACTGAGACGCCAAACGAACATTTTGTCCCCGACGGCCAATCGCTAAACTTAGCTGGCTGTCTGGAACGACAACTTCAATTCTATTGGCATCCTCATCAACAACAACTTTTGAAACCTCCGCAGGTGCAAGAGCATTAACAACTAAAGTTGGAATATCACTTGTCCACTGAATAATATCAATTTTCTCCCCTTGAAGCTCATTCACAACAGCCTGAACACGTGCCCCTCGTAAGCCAACACATGCACCAACAGGATCTATACTGCTATCCTGTGTCCTCACTGTTATCTTTGCACGAGAACCAGGATCACGCGCTGCAGCAACAATCTCTATAATATCATCATAAATCTCTGGAACTTCCTGCTTAAACAGCTGGATCAGAAACTCTGGATGAGTCCGCGAAAGAAAAATCTGAGCACCTTGCGTATCTGAACGCACGTCCATAATCCATGCTCGTATACGATCCCCGTTATAAAAACGCTCGCGCGGAATCATCTCATCACGACGTAAGACAGCTTCTGCTTTCCCTAAATCAACAATAACATTTCCAAATTCAGATCGTTTCACAACACCATTAACAATCTCACCAATACGTTCTTTGTAATCCGCATACTGGCGTTGGCGTTCTGCTTCCCGTATCCGCTGTGTAACAATCTGACGAACAACCTGTGCAGCAACGCGGCCAAAATCAACAGGAGGCAACGGATCTACATAAAACTCACCAACAGATAAATTCCACCCTCGATTCTGAGCATCCAATTCTGTTACCTGCATCAACTCATTAAGAACATCCTCTGGCGAGGAGACAATTTCTATATAACGTGCAAGGCATATTTCTCCTGTGTTCCGATCTATTGAAACACGGATATCATACTCACTACCATATTTGCTACGACCAACTTTTTGAAGAGCTACTTCCATTGCCTCAAAAACAAGCTCTATATCAATCCCCTTGTCACGCGCTAAAACATCTGCAACCTGCAATAGCTCTGGGCGCGCATGAACAGCTGACATCTCATCTGTTTTTTTCATTATTCTAATTCTTTCTCCATAAACATAAGTGAATCATCCGTTAATACAAGCTTACTCTTCTTTATCATATCTAAAGAAAATGCATATCTTTCACCATCAACATCTAAAATAATACGTTGGTCACCATCAACTTCTATAATAACCCCTCGAAAACGACGACGCCCCTCATGAGTATCTGACAATTCTACACGCACCTTTCGACCAGAAAAACGCTTATAATCCTCTATCTTTACCAAAGGACGATCAATTCCTGCCGAACTAACTTCAAGAGTATACTCACCGGAAATTGGATCTTCTATATCCAAAACTGCTGAAACAGCTTTACTAAAAACAGAACAATCATCAATATTGATACCCTTTTGATCTAAACGCTCAATCATAATCTGTAAACAGGGACGAGAAGCTCCTCCAAATGTAATACGTACAATATTATATCCCATATTTACAGCAACAGGCCTTATTAATGAATCTACTGTCTCTATTACTGTTTTCATAGCTATATTTTTACCTTGCAATTTTAAAAAATACAAAAATAAAAGGCGGGTACAATACCCACCTTTCTTATATTTTCAAAGGTTCCTAACTTTATAATTAGGTTTCTCCCTCAAAAACACAGAGCTCTTCAAACCAAGCTCTAACTTATTAACTTTACAGTATATATAATTTTTTCTGGAAAACAAGTTTTTATTTATAGAAAAATAACCACTAAACACGATAAAAATCAAGATATGCACAATGTGCTCCCTGAGACAAGGCTTTAGATTCGTAGCGAGTCTGGCAAAAATGATCTGGTGGTGGGCATTCCCAGTCTGCAGCATGCTTTACTTTCCAACGAAATGCAGAATGTGATAGAAAATAACGCAATGCCCAAATAGTATATCCTTCGTGATCACTTGCAAAGCGGATAATTCCTCCAGGCTGGCACAGTCGTGCAAAAGTATCTAATATCTCCGAATTAATAAAACGGCGACGATGATGTCTACTTTTAGGCCAAGGATCTGGAAATAAAATATAAATACGATTGAGGCAAGCATGCGGTAGAATATTTAAAATATCCCGCGCATCTCCATCATAAATACGAACATTCTTTAGCGATTCAGAAGAAAGAGACGAAACTAAAGAAAAAACACCATTTAAAAAAGGTTCACACCCTATAATCGCAACATCTGGAAATGCACGTGCCAACGACAAAAGATGTTCTCCACTTCCAAAACCAATCTCAAAAAAGCAATAGCGGGCATTAATGTTTGGAAAATATACTCTCCAATCACCTGAAAAATTATTCAAAAAGGAAGGCGCAATACGATAATAGGGTAGTAAATGCGCAAGAGCTTCTTCTTTTTTATTATTAAAACCAGCTCCACGACGACGTCCAAATGATCGTAAATGATTTGAAAATTGTTCCAAGCGTTTTTCTCTACTTTCTCAAGAATTCTAAAGGAAATACCGCTTTAATTCATTAACAAGATCATCACGTTCCCAAGAAAAATGCCCCTGTGTTGTCGGTGCACGACCAAAATGCCCATAAGAAGACGTTTTTTTATAAATAGGGCAGTTTAAACCTAATGCTTTCCGAATTCCTCGTGGCGATAAATCCAAAAGCTCTGGCAAAATTTTTGCTAAAGAGCAATCATCAACTTTTCCAGTACCATGAGTGTTTACATAAATCGATAATGGATAAGCAATACCAATCGCATAAGAAAGTTGTATTGTACAAGCGCGTGCTAATCCTGCTGAAACAACATTTCGAGCAAGATAGCGAGCTGCATATGCTGCCGAACGATCAACTTTTGTCGGATCCTTTCCAGAAAAAGCCCCTCCGCCATGTGGTGCTGCTCCACCATAAGTATCAACAATGATTTTCCGACCTGTCAAACCTGTATCCCCATCAGGGCCTCCAATAACAAATCGTCCCGTCGGATTAACATACAAATTATCTTTATTACACATCCACCCTGCTGGAAGAATCTTCGCAACCGCCTCAGAAATAGTATTGTAAATAGATTCAAAAGAAAGCGACTCTTCATGCTGATGTGAAACAACAATAGAATGCGCACCAACAGCGTAGTCTTGGATATACTGTAACGTTACCTGGCACTTTGCATCCGGTAAAAATCCTGGCAGTTCACCACTACGTCGCTTATCTGCAAGATAGCGTAAAATTTTATGAGAATAATAAATAGGAGCAGGCATGAAATCAGGAGTTTCATCACACGCATATCCAAACATCATGCCCTGATCTCCAGCTCCTTCTTCTTTGCGATCAAAGCCGTCAACACCCACTGCTATATCTGAAGACTGGCCATGAATATATGAATCAATATCAACATATTGCCAATGAAAACCCTCTTGCTCATACCCTATCTCACGAATAGCTGCACGAGCAACATCCTTGATAACAGAAGGTGTTATAATATCCGGCCCACGAACTTCTCCCGCAATTACAACACGATTAGTTGTCACAAGAGTCTCAACAGCAACACGCGAAAAAGGATCTGCCGCAAGATAACAGTCCAAAATAGAATCCGATATACAATCGGCCACTTTATCCGGGTGCCCTTCGGAAACAGATTCACTAGTAAAAAGAAAGTCTGTACGCATAAATTCTCACCAATTTCTAAAGATGCTTAAAAGGTTATAAATAAACAATTATAAATAAACTTCTTGCCAGAAATGTCAAGAAAAACAAAAATATTTGATTCTCTATAAAGCAATCTATAGAACTCTTGGTATTTATTTCCCCAGGAAAATTGATCGATGCATAATAAATTAAGCAAAAATATTAAAAAACGTCTGTTATTCTTCAGGATCTTTTTTACTTAGTGAACGCATAAGATCTAGCAGTTTTTTGCGAACATCTGAACGTGTGATACCGTAATATGCACGTGCTAACTCCAATGTCTCCCGGCGCATCATTTTATCTTCTTCAAACTTCTCCTGCTTATTATCACTTGATAAATAAGTGCTAATACCATCTTTATCTAAAGAAAGATTACTATCGGTAATACCGTCAAAGAAAAAACTAACCGGAATACGTAAAATACGGCTAAAAAGCCATAAGCGACTCGCACCTATCCTATTAACACCACGCTCATATTTCTGAATTTGTTGAAATGTCAACCCAACAGCTTCCCCCAGTTTTTCCTGGCTAATCCCAAGTAATGTTCGACGTAAACGTAACCGTTTACCAACATGCTGATCAACCGGATGAGGATGTTCCGAGCTATAACGGTTTTCTTTTTTACTTCCTGCTATTTTTTCATCCATACTATAAACCATTGTCTTCGTTTCAATAAATATATTTCTTACTCTATAATATATTTAATACTACTTAATAGTATTTACAATTACGAACATGTAATTTAATACGAAAAGTATAGAATATATCTCTTTAATCATTAGCATAGATTTTCAGAATAAAATATTTAATCTATACTCCTTAAATCAACAGTATTTCTACTATCCATATTTTTATAAAATAACACGAAAATTCAATTACACAACAGGAAAAAAGCAAAGTACAATATATATACTATTCTGTAGTATTACAAAATACTTCTTTTTAAAGAATCTTTCTTCTCTTTGTAATAAGTATTCCAACAAAAAATAACAAAAATATTAAGAAAGAGCTTCGATACCCAGAATAAGCATAAAATGAAAGAGTTGGAGCAGGAATCGGAAGTGCGATATCAATAATATCCAAAGCCCCATATTCCAAACGTACTAATTCCCGTCCATAACTATCAAATACTGCTGAGACTCCTGTGCCTGCAACACGAACAAGTGGTATCGATTCTTCTATAGCCCGTAATCTTGCAAGCTGTAAATGCTGCTGAGGACCTGCTGTATCTTGATACCAAGCATCGTTAGTGATATTTAAGAGCCACTGCGCAGAACTGTTTAGTGAAACCACTTTTCCAGAAAAAATTGCTTCATAACAAATTAATGGGCTAAAAACTGGCAAGGATGGAAGAGAAATAGTCTCCAATCCCATACCTGCCGATAAATTTCCAACAGCAGAGGCAATTTTATCAAAAGGAATCCACTTTTCTAAAGGCATATACTCGCCAAATGGAACCAAGTGTGATTTATGATAACGTGCCTTTATAGTACCTTCTGAATCAAAAACATAAAGAGAATTTCGATAACCATCCGATCCATCAGATTCCTCAAATTTGCTAATTATTCCTGTTAGTAAATAGCCTCCCGGTGGAATAATTCTCTGGAAAATCGGCAAACCAACTGCATTTTCATCAATAACTTTCGTAAACGCAGCCTCTGGCCAAAGAATATATTTAGGCTTCTGGCTCAAAGATGACGGAAGCGTTGAAAGAAAAAACAATCGTTGTAAATTTTCAGAAAAAAAAGCCGCATCCCACTTTCGTTCCTGAGAAATATTTGGCTGAACTAAACGTAAATTAACATCTTCATGATAAAATGTTTCCCCTACTTCATAAAGGCGCCAATGCCCAAAACTCCACAATATAATCCACAATATAAATGGAAATATAATCGAAAAAAATTTTTGTCTCTTTGATAGAGTTAGAAAAAAACCCACCGGTAAAACCATCATAAAAACAGTCACGGTCGAAAGCCCTACAGCGCCCCATAAAGAAACTGTCTGTAACATAACATCAGAAAATCCCCAGCTCAAAGCCATTACGTTCCAAGGAAAACCTGTAAATAAAAAAGAGCGAAAATGTTCTTGTAATCCCCAAGAAAATGCAAAGAGAAAAATAAACCCTAGGCCAAATCCACGACCTAAGCGCAAGAATGCACCCATAGCACCTGTAAATATACCCAATAAAACTCCCAAAAATATAGGAGCAGAAAAAGCTAAAATAAGTGGGAAACGGCCTCCTACAAGAAGTGCATTAGAAACCCACCAAAGGCTAAAAGAAAAATGACCGGCCCCCCAAAAAAATCCATCCAAAAACCCTTGCCTGAAACGATTGTTCTCATAAGATAAAAATAGGAATCCCCCTAAAGAAAGAGGCAAAAAAAATATCATATATGTAGGAGGCATTGCTAAAGCACCAACAATACCTAATAAAAGAAAAATACTATATCGAATCCAGAGCCTTTTCCTAAAAAATGCATCTAAACGCAAGCGTTGAACCTGTTTTCCCTTCTGCTGAGAATCCATAAAATAGCCCACCTATTGCTTGCAAATTTAAAGTATATCATCAGTAGAGGAAAACTCGCCATTGTGGCGCCAACCATGAATTCGCAGTATATAAATACGCCGTGGATCTACATCCGTTACTTCAAACTCCAATCCAGAAGGATGTGATATTAGCTCTCCACGAGCTGGTATATGACCCGCTAACGAAAAAACAAGCCCACCTAAAGTCTCCACTTCTTCGCGTTCTTCCTCACTCATAAAAGGTCCAATATATTCTTCAAGCTCTTCCAGCTTGACGCGGGCATGAACCTCTAAAATTCCTTCATGCTCCCGAATCATATCAACATTACGATGGCGATCATGTTCATCTTCAATTTCGCCAACAATTTCCTCTATTAAATCTTCAATAGTTACCAAGCCATCAACCCCACCAAATTCATCAACAATCAATGCCATATGAACACGATTCATCCGCATATCAACTAAAAGCTCCAACACATACATAAATGGAGAAACAAATAAAACAGAGCGAATAATACTTTCCAATTTTTTTGGTGATTCTTTCTGTGCGTAATGACAACTTAAAACATCACGGATATGAGCCATCCCAACAGTATCATCAAGAGTTCCTCGGTAAACAGGCAAACGAGAATATCCCGTTCTTACCATTAAAGAAATAATATCTTCCAAAGATGCCGATGCTTCAACTCCTATAATATCCGCCTTCGGAGTCATAACATCATGAACAGTTCTTCCTCGTAACCCTAATATATTTGATAAAAGTTCCCGTTCACTTTCCTCCTCATCTTCTCCCTTTTCCTCCATCTCTTCAATAAGTGATTCCAGTTGGCTCCTGAGCGTATCATCCTTGCTTGCAATCATTAAATCACGAAGTTTAGACCATAGCGATTTCTCTTTATCATTCTCATTAGAAACAAGATTACTCGAATAATTACTGTCTGCCGATTCGTTACCCATTTTAAATCCTATATAATATATTTATACTCTTAATACTAAAAATAATACCACTACTCAACTGAAAATAATGCTAAAATATCCTTCTCTCGTAAACCTAGATTCAATAAAATTCTGCTCTCAAGATGTTCCATGGCTAAAGCTTCATCTAATTCCTTATGATTATAACCTAATAAATGTAAAAAACCATGAATCAATAAATGAACAAAATAAGCTTTTAAGTTTATTTTTAACATATCAGATTCTTGATAAAATGTTTCCCATGCAATCACAATATCGCCCAAAGGAAAGGGCTCCTGGCAATGAATTTCCTTTCCAAAACAAACCGAGTCTTTTCCTACATCCAATGTAGGAAACGCTAAAACATTCGTTGCTTTATTCTGAAAACGCCACTGGTTATTTAAATCTCTGATACCAACATTGTCCGTTAGCAAAACACTAACCTCCAAATGCAAAGAAGGAAGAAAAACAGGAAAAGATAAATCCATAGTAAGACTCTGAAAAATGGTGGATAAAGTAGAGCTGCATAAAAGCTTGCAATCAAAATCCAACTCTTCCTGCCATTGTCCACCTTCTTGTAAAATATCAACAGAAAGAGAATATTTCCCTTCGCGAGCCTCTAATATCATAAAAACCCTTTCTCATATAGACAATAATACTAAAACTTATTTTCAAAATACATATTTACAATGATTGGCGCTCGCCTTTTTCCCAAGCCGTAATAATTTTCGCAACAAGTGCATGACGCACAACATCTTCCTCATTAAACTGAATAATTCCTATATTATCAATATGAGAAAGATATTCAACTGCTTTACAAAGACCTGATGCAGTATGAGTAGGAAGATCAACCTGGCTAAGATCACCCGTAACAACCATGTATGAGCCTTCACCAAGGCGCGTCAAAAACATCTTCATTTGTAATGGTGTTGTGTTCTGTGCTTCATCTAAAATAATAAAAGAGCGCGTCAACGTCCGCCCTCTCATGAAAGCTAGCGGTGCAACCTCAATTGTATCGTTAGCAATCCAACGTGTAATAAAATCTCCTGGAAGCATATCTTGAATAGCGTCATAAAGTGGGCGCAAATAAGGATCAATCTTCTCGTAAATATCCCCTGGTAGAAAACCTAACTTCTCTCCAGCCTCAACAGCCGGGCGTGTTAAAATAATGCGATCAACCTCCCCACGTGATAAGGCTTCAACTGCTTTTGCAACAGCCAAATAAGTCTTTCCTGTACCTGCTGGTCCTGTACAGAAAACAAGCTTCTTTTCTTGCATCACACGTAAAAAATCCTTTTGACGAACAGAACGAGGATATATTTTTCGCTTCTTTGTTTTGATAATAAGCTCAGAATTATCGTTTTCCTGTACATCAGAATCAGAACGATTATCCATCATAGATAACTCAGCCTTTACTTCATCCAAACCAATCGGAATACCACGTTCAATACGTGCATAAAGACGATCTAACAAATCAGAAACATATCGTAATAATTTTTCTTCCCCCTGAAAAATCAAATGGTTTCCACGGCTGATAATCGTAATCTGCAAAGCTTGTTCAATATAAGTAATATGGGAGTTGTGAATCCCTAATAGCTCCATAAGAATTTTGTTATCTTCATAGGACCGCTCAATTGTCGTTACACGATGGCTACCCTGCTCTTTTTCATTCATACTCTTTCCTTCAATATACACTTTATAAATTAAATAATACGTTTTGCTGAAAGGCTATTAGTATGAATATCATCAACACGAACCTTTACAATCTTACCAAGAAAATCACTATTTCCCTCAAAACAAACCGCCTGCATATAAGGAGAACGCCCCATAAGCTGCCCATCATGGCGTCCAGCTCGCTCAGCAAGAACATCAAAAACATATCCTCGACAAGATTCGTTAAATAAAGACTGCTGTCGATTTAGTAAAGCCTGCAAAATCTGTAGCCTCTCTGCTTTAACAAACTGAGGAATTTGGAATTCCATCTGTGCAGCCGGTGTTCCAGGACGAGGGCTATACATAAATGAATAAGCCTGAACAAAACCAACTGATTCTATTAATGACAATGTCTCCTCAAAATCTTTATCACTCTCTCCAGGAAAGCCAACAATAAAATCTGACGAAAGGCCAATATCTGGGCGTGCAAAGCGTAGTTTGTCAACTAAGGAGCGATATTCATCAGCACTATGGCGGCGATTCATTGCCTTCAAAATTTTATTAGATCCTGACTGAACTGGTAAGTGCAAATAAGGCATTAAAAATGGAATTTCCCTATGAGCAGCAATCAAATCATCCCCCATATCTGCTGGATAAGAGGTGATATAACGAATCCTCTCAAGCCCTTCTATATCTGCTAGCTCCAAAATTAAACGCGCTAATGCCCATTCTTTCCCACCATGTGGACTTGCAGCACGATAGTTATTAACATTTTGACCCAAAAGCGTAATTTCACATGCTCCTGCTCGAACTAAGTTTAAAACTTCCATAAAAATATCATTTACAGGGCGTGAATATTCTGCACCTCGTGTATAAGGAACAACACAATATGTGCAAAATTTGTCACATCCTTCTTGAATAGCTACAAATGCAGCCCCTCCTTCAATACGACCAGGTACTGAAACATTAAATGGTAAATTATCAAACTTATCTTCAACAGGAAAACTTGTCTCAAGAACACGGCGCTCCTCTGAGAGTAAAGACAAAATCATCTCTGGTAAACGATGATAAGCCTGTGGACCAAAAACCAAATCAACAAAAGGAGCGCGATTGATTATTTCCTGTCCCTCCGCTTGAGCAACACATCCCGCAACTCCGATAATCATATCACGGCCAATAAGACGCCTTCTTTCCTTCAATTGGCGAAGGCGACCCAACTCAGAATAGACCTTCTCAGCAGCCTTTTCTCGAATATGGCAAGTATTTAAAATAATAATATCCGCTTCCGATAAGGTTGAAGACATACGATATCCGGACTCATGTAAGATTTCCCCAATACGGCATGAATCATAAATATTCATTTGACAACCATATGTCTTGACAAAATAATGTTTTAAATGCTTTCTTGATAAACTCATACCTTGCTTACTCTTCTTCACAAGACTGCTTTTTCTTAATGCCGTAAAGCTCAAGGCTATGGCCCACAAGCTGGTAATTATATCGCCCAGCCACTTCTTCTTTTAATGATTCCAGCTCCTGGCAATAAAATTCTATAATCTCTCCAGTGTTCATATCAATAAGGTGATCATGATGATCACGTGAACTTTCCTCGTAACGTGTACGTTCTCCTCCAAAGTGGCGTTTCTGAAGAACACCAGCATCACAAAATAATCGTAATGTCCTATAAACCGTTGCTATTCCAATTGATGGATCTATAGCAGCAACACGGTAGTAAACTTCCTCAACATCTGGATGGCCATCAAAGTTTGACAAAACGTGCGCTATACGAGAACGTGACGGTGTCATACGAATCCCCTTTTCAAGGCAACGTTTTTCAATAATACTCTTTTTTAAATTCTCAGACATCCTCTTAAAACTCTTTTTCATAACTTAGCATAGTTTAGAACCAATTCACTATGGAGCATGGGTCAACTTCTTTCATATAATATCCTTAAACTAGTATTCAGCTCAAATGTTTAGAAATAAAACATTATTAAAGGAAAGATAACAGTAAAAAATAACTATACAGGATTTTTTATTTTATGAAAACCAAAGATTCTGTACGTTTTTTCAGCTCTATCGATGTTTGCGCGTCTGGAGGACATAAATATAAAGGTAAAGGAGCAGAAAGAAATGAGAACTCCTCCCGAGACATTAGGCTTAAACGATGGCATGCTAAGCGTCCTAAATAAGAAGCACAAGGAAATATTATCTTTTTAAAAGAAACAATGTTTACATCATGATCACACAATGCAGATATTACAGAATCTTGAAAATCACCTACAAGAATAACTCTTTCCTTCAAAAATAAAGAACTTAAGTCTTTAGGTAGAATACTTTTTACAGGAATAATAGGATCAAGAATTTTGTTAAAAAATGCAATATATATATCTTTTCGATACGAATTCAGAGCAACACAAATCTTTTCTTCTAAAAACGCATGTTTACAAACAGCCTCATACGCAAGAACGTCAACAGTATTAATCCCCAAACATGGTAACCCGGTTGCAATACGTAAAGCGCGTGCTGATGACAAACCAACCCTCAAGCCCGAAAAAGAGCCTGGTCCAACTGTAACTGCTAATGCAGAAAGATCTCCAAACGTTAGACCTGCTGAAGATAAACAAGATAAAATCATCGGGAATAAACGCTCTGCATGCTCATATCGTACACGAGAAACTTCTAAGGCAAGAACATCTTTTCCGATCGTCACAGCAACAGAGCACCCTCCTACAGCTGTATTAAAAGATAAAATCGGCAATAAAAAACCTGTGTTTTGATCCATTAATACTGAGTTTCCTGATAATTAAAACACACTGTATTACCTAAGACGAAAAAGTAAATAAAAAAACTATATCACAAAATACAAGAATACGTTCTTACAAAAAAATAATGGTGGGCCCGGCAGGACTCGAACCTGCAACCTGACCGTTATGAGCGGCCGGCTCTAACCAGTTGAGCTACAGGCCCCCCTGTCTCATAAAAATGTCATACCAGATAATAAAGCAGAACTCTAGAACTTTTTTTAAATTTACACTATTTTTTTAAACAAAGCAAAAATTTCTAATTATCAAGAAAACTTCTTAGAACTTTTGAACGGCTAGGATGCTTCATTTTACGCAAAGCCTTTGACTCAATCTGGCGAACACGTTCACGAGTTACTGAAAATTCCTTGCCAACCTCTTCCAATGTGTGCTCGACTAAAACGCCAATTCCAAAACGCATTCGTAAAACACGCTCCTCACGCGCTGTTAGGCTTGCCAGTACTTTCGTTGTCGCCTTTTTCAAATTTCCTAAAAGAGCTGCCTCTAAAGGTTGAAGAGCATTTTTGTCTTCAATAAACTCTCCTAAATAGCTATCCTCTTCATCTCCTATCGGAGTTTCAAGGCTAACGGGTTCTTTCGCGATTTTCATAATTTTCCGAACTTTATCTAATGGAATATCAAGATATTCTGCTAACTGCTCCGGTGTTGGCTCCTTCCCTGTTCGGTGAAAAATATCACGCGACATGCGTGACAACTTATGAATACTTTCTGTCATATGAACTGGTATACGAATCGTCCGAGCCTGATCCGCTATAGAGCGCGTAATCGCCTGCCTAATCCACCACGTCGCATAAGTCGAAAATTTATACCCACGACGATATTCAAATTTCTCAACAGCCTTCATTAAACCAATATTCCCTTCCTGAATTAAATCCAAAAACTGAAGGCCTCGATTCGTATATTTTTTTGCTATTGATATTACAAGGCGGAGATTCGCTTCTATCATCTCTTTTTTTGCACGAGATGCTTCATATTCACCTTTCTGGACAATAGAAAATATACGCTTAAATTCAGAAGGAGATAGATAAATTCTATGGGAAACATCTGCGATCTCTCCACGGATTCGGATAACATCATCTTCATATCGTTCAATAAAACGTTTCCATGGTTTTTCTTTAATTTTTTTTATCGAATCAAGCCAATTTGAATCTAGTTCAAAACCTTTATAACGATTTAAAAAATCAATCCGGCTAATTTTACATTGAGTTGCAAAGCGAATAATATACTTTTCTCGACTAATTAAATGGCGATTAATTTCTGAAAGCTGCTCCATTAACTCATCAATACGACTCTGGTTAAAATGAAGACTCTGAACCAACTTAACTGCCTCTTTATGAAGCTTACGATACTGCTTTTCCTTAGAGGACGCAACCTTCGTTCCACTAATGCAAGATTGTAAACGTTCCTTAAGAAGCTTTTCAAGTTTAACACGCAAAATCTCTACATCTTCAAATGTTTTCATAATAGAAGGTTTTAAAAACATTTCCATATGAGCTAAAGAAAGTCCTACTTCTTCTTTATCTCTTATCTCTTCCTTTCCATTTCCATCTTTCCTATCCTCTTTTTCCTGAAAACCAATAGAAATAATGTTTAAATCAGCGCTATCATTCGAATCAATTTTTTTCTCTTCAGACAGAAGAGATTTATTAACTTCTTCAAGAACAGACGATTCTTCTTCACCATTATCAATAGAGCTAAAAGAAAACATAGACTCTCTTCGATGCTCTTCAATAACCTTCTGCAATTCGCGCTCAAAATCAATATCATCAACACGATTTTCCCAAGAAGCCTCAATATCAATAATATCCCGTAAAGATGCTTCTTCATTTTTTAAATCAGTATACCATACTGACATTGCTTTGAATGTTAACGGGCTCTCACAAATACCATCCAATACCATTAAAAGACCCGCCTCTATTCGTTTAGCAATTGCTATCTCTCCCTCCCGTGACAAAAGCTCAACGCCTCCCATTTCTCGCAGATACATTCGAACAGGATCATCAACACGGCTAGTGTCCGTCTCAAGAACATTTCCCGCTGTTCCGCTCTCACTACTTCCAAAACTCTCTTTCTCTCGCTTCGCATCCTCATGGCTTCTGAATACATTAACACCCATTTCTGTTAATGATGACATTACAAGCTCTATATGCTCAGCACCAAATGTTTCATCTGGTAGAGCGACATTAATCTCGTCATGTGTCAAATACCCTCGAGGTGTTCCCATATCCACTAACTTGAGAATAGCTGCCGATAAATAATCCGGCAACTTCATAGGAATAGTTCGTTTTTTTTGTGATTCTTTATTCTTTATTTTTGCCATTACTTCTAACCTTAATATCAAGGACATTATTTTTAAACTAAACCAAAGCACCTACAAAATGATGTACTATAACAACTTTATATTATTGCTTTAAAAATTATCGAGATAAGACAATACTATCTGTATCCCGATAACGCTTACTATATTCATACCAGATATGATTCCAATATTTTAAAGCTTCTTCACCTTCTTTTTTCCCATATATACAGTGGTTTTTTTGCAAAATCTCGTTTACAGTTTCTCCAAAACCACTCTCTTTAAGATAAGTATACAATTTCTTATGATCAAGAGATGGGTACTCAGAAAGTATGTAAATCACCTTTTGTCGTAACTGATCAAATGGTAAAAATATGAAAACCTTTAAACCCAAGCTTTCTTCAATATCACAAAAAATCTCTGGCGATTCTAGTAATATTTTTAGCAAAGTCGATTCGTAAATTTTATATGATTCTTTATGAGACGGCAAAACGCTTATAGACTTTGCTGTCGGCAAAGTGCCACAAGGTAATTTTGTTTGAATGTTGTGCATAAATATTTCTCGCTTCCGCGAATGCATAGAACGATTTCCAAGGAGATTATTACCACGAATCGCCTGCCATCCCTCTTTCTGTAAGCGCCTTAGCCAACTCTTCCAAAATTGCTGACTAACAGAAGTATCAGCAATCGTTTCGGAAAGTTCCTTAAAACGGCGCTCAAGCGCAACTCGAACCTCAGGAACGGCAATGTCTTGCTCATTCAAACAATATTGCCATAAAAACTCTGACAGTACCACAGATCCTTCTACAAGAGAGCTCATAGCTTCTGATCCTTGAGTTCGTAGAAAGCTATCTGGATCTTCACCAGAAGGTAATAAACAAAAGCGCAACAAATAACCAGGGCGTAAAATAGACAAAGCACGCTTTGCCACACGAAACGATGCTTTATAGCCTGCTCCATCACCATCAAAACAAATAACAGGGCAAGGGGCAATGCGCCAAATTACTGCCAGCTGTTCCTCACTCAATGCTGTTCCCATCGGTGCAACTGCTGATTCAAAACCTGCCTGATGGAGCGCAATAACATCCATATATCCTTCACATACAATCATCTGACCGCAGCGATGTGCTGGTGAAGCTGCAAAATTTAAACCATATAAATGATAACGTTTATTAAATATTGCCGTCTCAGGAGAATTCAAATATTTTGGCTTACCTTCTCCTAAAATTCTTCCTCCAAAAGCAATAACTCGCCCTTGCCGATCAAAAACAGGGAATATGATTCGCCCTCGAAATCGATCCCAACTTTTTCCTTTTTCTTTATAAGAACGCGCTAAAAGGCCCGCATCAACAAGAGTATCTTCTGAAAAACCGTGTGACAACAGTGTCTTCTTCAATGAATTAAATGAATCAGGTGCCCATCCTAAACGAAATTGCTTACAAGAATCTATACTTAAAGCACGCTTTTCTAAAAACTGATAGATGGATTTATGAGATATCAAATTAGACTCAAACCAGCTACATGCTGCTTCCATCACTTCAAAAAGTTTTTGTTTCCGGCTCTTTTCTTGCCGCTCTTTCTCTGAATTATTACTTTGCGGAAGATCAAGATTAGCCTCTTCAGCAAGAAAGGTAACAGCTTCAACAAAGCTCATTCCCTGTGTTTCCATCACAAAGTCAAATAAGCTCCCATTTGCTCCGCAACCAAAACAATAGTAAAATCCTTTCTCATCACTGACTGTAAAAGAAGGAGTCTTCTCACTATGAAAAGGACAAAGACCTAAATACTCCTTACCCTGTGCTCGCAAATGAACACGACGACTCACTACTTCAACAAGCGAAAAACGAATCTTTAATTCATCCAGAAAATGAGAAGGAAAAGCCATTCAGCTCCTTAAAACTGTCATCTGTTATTTGAGATTTTGATAAAATCAGGTAATAAATTTAAGGAAATATTATACATACTCTGCTAAAATTTGTAAAGAAAGAAATAAAGAGTCCTTTTCTTTTTCTATCAGGGTATTGCCTTTATTTCTTCTTTTTCTCGCTGGTGTCGCTTACGAGGATCAAGCAAGAGCAACAAAGGAACTGCAATACAAATTGAAGAATAGGTTCCGATAATGACTCCCCAAATCATAGCAAAAGCAAAATTACGAATAACGGCTCCTCCCAATATATAAAGAGATAATAATGCCAAAAGAGTTGTAACACTCGTGATAATAGTACGAGATAAAGTTTCGTTAATACTGTTATTCAAAACAAGTGAAATTGCCATTGTTTTAAATTTGCGTAAATTTTCTCGAACGCGATCATATACAACGACTGTATCATTGATTGAATAGCCTGCAATTGTTAAAATTGCCGCGACCGTTGTCAAATTAAATTCTAACTGCAAAAGTGAAAATATTCCTATCGTTAGTATTATATCATGAAATAGTGCAACAACCGCCCCTAAAGCAAATTGCCATTCAAAACGGACCCAAATATACACTAGCATTGCGCTCAAAGCCATAATAATCGCTAGAAAACCACTTAATAAAAGCTCACTACTCACCTGAGGGCCTACAAATTCAACGCGGCGATACTCCAAAACACGATCGCCCAAAAGAGATTTTATACGATCGACCGCTCGCTGCTGTGCGTCTTCATCTCCTTCCTGTTTTTGAATTCGCATCAGCAAATTATCATTCTGCCCTCCAAACTCTTGAAGAGAAATTTCTCCTAAATCAAGAGTTGCAATTTCCTGACGCAATCCAGCAATATCCAAAACCTCTTTCGTTTTAATATCAAGTAAAATTCCCCCCTGGAAATCAATACCGTAATTCATTCCTTTGAGTGTATACAAACTAATAGAACATAAAACGAATACTATAGATAATATGCAAAAAATACGAGCATGCCGTATAAAATTAAATTGCAAATTCTGTGGAATAATAATTAAAGGCATTCTACTCTCGCTTTATCTATCACACGATTAAATTATAATGGTAACTGTGCTGGACGCTTCTTTAAAACCCACATACTAATAAGAAAGCGCGTTAAAATAATAGCCGTAAATAATGATGCACAAATACCAACAATAAGAGTCACTGCAAAACCTCGAACTGGACCAGAACCAAAGTAATATAAAAGAGAAGCCGCTATAATAGTTGTAACATTAGCGTCTAAAATTGTCTGAATAGCACGAGCATAACCTGCCTCAACAGCTAAAATCGGGCTTTTCCCTTGTTTTCGCTCTTCCCGTATGCGCTCAAAAACGAGGACATTCGCATCCACAGCCATACCAATCGTCAAAACAATCCCTGCAATACCGGGTAAGGTCAATGTCGCCTGTAATAACGATATTGCTGATATAACAAGTAACATATTCATAAATAAAGCTATATCTGCAATAACACCAAAGAATCCATAGGATGCGATCATAAAAGCTATAACAGCAATAATTCCAATAATACTAGCAAGCTTACCTGCATCAATAGAATCCTTCCCTAGACCAGGGCCAACTGTTCTTTCTTCTAAAATTAATAATGGAGCTGGCAGTGCACCTGCACGCAACAATAAAGAAAGTTCTTGCGTTTCCGCAACTGAAAAACTCCCCACAATTTGACCGCTCCCCCCTCGGATAGCAACACTTATTGATGGTGCGCTAATAATCTTATCATCCAAAACAATTGCCAAATTTTTCCCAATATTTTCTGCTGTAACATCACCAAACTTCTTTCCACCAGCTGGACTAAAACGAAAACCAACTGCCGGGCGATTATACTGATCAAAATCTGACCAAGCATTCACAAGGTACTCACCTGTCAAAACAGACCGCCTATCTATAAGATACGGTATTTCCCCACTATCATATAACAAACGTTTTCCTGCTGTAATACGACCATTAATCGCCTGATTTAAAGAAGCTGGATTGCTATCAACAATATGAAATGTCAGTTTTGCCGTCTGGCCTAGCAAAGATTTAATCTCGTCTGGATTTTCAATACCTGGTATCTGAACCAATATACGATCATCTCCTTGGCGTTGAATTACAGGTTCTCGGACACCTTTAGCATCAATACGGCGACGGACAATTTCTAATGATTGCTCAACTATATCACGGGTTTCTTCCAAAATAGCATTATCCGATAGCCAAAGACTCATTTCTCCTGTATCGCTATCCTGAGAAGTTTGCAATCCCGGAACAATATCAACAACAGCTCTATAAGCTCTATCAACATCTTCTAAAGAACGAACTGTCCATCTTACAGCCCTCTCTTCGACACGAGGCGAGCGAGAATAACGGATCTTCTCATCTAATAATGATTGGCGCACAACTTCTGACAAAGAAGAGAGGCGATCCTCTACAACTGAATCAATATCAACTGCAAGTAAAAGATGCGCCCCTCCTTGCAAATCCAACCCAAGATTAACCTGCTGAGATGGCAACCAGTCCGGCCACTCTTCAATAGTCTCAGAGGAGAAAAAATTTGGAAAAGACAATATAACTCCCGATAAACAAACTATTGTTATCAGGATAACTTTCCAACGCGCAAAATAAATCATATTTTTTCTTTTAAAATAACCTTATTGTAGCAAATATTACTGGAAATCAAAGTTTTCTTTTCAGAAAAAAACATAATAATATTCCTAATCACTTAACACTTTCTTAAAGCCACTTACACGATTCGTTTCTCCTGGTGTTTCTTCTGAATCACCCAAAAAACCATCTTGATTTTCATTCGTAGAAAAATCGCTCTGTTCTTCCGTATTATCTGAAACATCTTCATGGTTCTCCACTTTAAAAGAGTTTTTCTTTTTCCGTTTACTTTCTTTCCGAGCGTCTTTCCGAGAAAGTGTTTCATTAGGAAAAGTTGACTTATCTAAAATTGTTGCAACTAAAGCTCTCTGTACTTTAATTTTAACATCATGGGCAATCTCAACTGTCAAAATAGCATCAGAAACTTTGGTAACTTCCCCTATAATACCACCTCCTATAACAATTCTATCCCCTCGTTTAATCGCACCCAACATCAGCTGATGTTGTTTTTGGCGCTTCACTTGAGGGCGAATTAAAAAAAACCAAAAAACAAAAAAGATTAGTATTAACGGAAATAAGCTCGCAAAAAAGCCTCCTGTTCCTGCAGCTCCCATGCCAGCATCTTGAGCAAACGCATCAGAAAAAAACATATCTTACTCCTCAATTTAATGGTTACTACAATTTCAGTAAAAACAGAATTATAAATCCGGTTCACAACTGTACAAGTTTTATTTACTATTGTCTCTAAAAATTTACAATTTTTGATGCTTTTCATAAATTTTTAAGTATTCAAAATTATATTTCTTGATTTATGAAGCCTTAAACAGTATAACTCTCTATTCTAGGAAAGCATTCTTTAGAAGGAGCGACTTATGAAAAAAGATATTCACCCAGATTACCATAAAATCACTGTACAGATGACTGACGGTACAACATATCAGACAAAGTCAACATGGGGAAAAGAAGGTGACATTCTTCGCCTTGATATTGATCCCAAAACACACCCAGCGTGGACAGGTGTACAGCGCCTCATGGACGACAAAGGTCAGCTAGCAAAATTTAATAAACGATTCTCAGGATTCGATCTGACAGAACAGGAGTAGTGTTCTTAAGATTAAGCTCATAATTTTATGAAAATCCCACAAAGAACTCCTATTAGTTCCAAAGCCATGCTGCACCACGGACACCACTTGAATCACCATACATTGCTTTTAAAACAGGCGTGACCATCTCCCTGCCAAATGTCCGGTTACATATTAATTCTTCAAGGCCTTCATAAATATATGGGACATTAGACATTCCTCCTCCTAAAACAATCGCATCCGGATCTAACATATTAACGACCATAGCCAAAGCTCTCGATAATCTATCCTTATAGCGATCTAAAGCCAAAATAGAGAACTCATCCCCAAGATTCGCATATTCAACAATTTCTTTTCCTTGCCGCACCTGACCTGTTAGTCGTTTATAATCATTGACAAAACCTGTTCCTGAGATCCAAGTCTCAAGGCAGTTATGTAAACCACAATAACAAAGAGGTGCAACTGCCAGCTCTTCTTCTGTAGACCAAGGTAGCGAATTATGTCCCCATTCTCCGCCAATACCATTCTTTCCAACATGAGCATGCCCATCAACAGCAATACCAGCACCACACCCTGTGCCAATAATAACAGCAAAAACAAAATGTGCCCCTGCAGCCACTCCATCAACAGATTCCGAAACTGCAAGGCAATTTGCGTCATTAACACATCGAATAGGGCGCCCAAGCTTTATTTCAATATCACGATCAAACGGTTTTCCATTCAACCATGTCGCATTCGCATTTTTTACAAAACCAGTAAATGGAGAAATCGTTCCAGGCATCCCAATACCAACTGTACCAGTAAGCCCCGTATTCTCCTCTGTAAAAATAACAATATCACAAACAGCCTGAACCGTTTCCTCATACGTGCGAGGTGTTGGAATACGATGACGAAAAATAACTTTTCCCTCCTCAGAAAGAGCAACAACCTCTATCTTCGTTCCTCCAATATCAAACCCTATACGCATCTTTCAATTTTTCCTTTTCCTCTTTATTATGGTTTCACACAGTCCTGATTTTTAAAAATATGTGGCCCTATCTGCGCTTGAAGAATTTTTACTTCCCCCTGATAATAACGCCAGTTGATAAAATCAGCTAAACAACCCTCATCAGGATTAATAGATTCTCCTAGAAGCTGTAATGGGTTACAGCGCGCCATTCTTAAGGCATCCTCCCAAGAATAGCCATACCATTTCATAACATTAGAAACAAGCTGTTCCATCGTTGAACAAGAACCTGCTAAAGAACAAGGATCACCTTGGAGATGTGCCTTCTCTCTTGTACGCTCAATCGCAACATCACCAAGCGTATAACAGCCATCAGGCGCAAAAGACGCTGCTGTTCCATCTGTTGTCAAAATAGAGCGATGTAAGCCTTTAGCACGCAAATAAATCTTCAGAATATGAGGTGGAATATGAACTCCATCAGCGATAAAAGACGCTGATAAACGATCCTCGCTCAAAAGCGAAAATAACGTATTGTCATTCTTGTTCAAAGAACTAAACAAACCATTTCCAAGATGTGTACACATTGAAGCACCTGCTGCTAAAACTGATTCTATATCCATGCTAGACGCATGAGAATGGCCAATCGCCCCAATAATATCTTTAGCCTTTAAATAGGACGCGAACTCAGCAGAATTCTCATACTCTGCTGCAAATGTAACATAACGGATAGGCTTGCATAATCCTGCTGTTAATGTTTGAAATTTTTCAACAGATGGTGCACTCATAGCAGAACGGGGATGGCATCCAGAATATCCTGGTTCAGGAGATAAAAATGGTCCTTCCAAATGATAACCTAATACCATCAAAGGCCCCAAACGACTGCTCATGACAGCTCGATCTAATGACAAAAGGCGGCAACGCATCATTTCTTCTTCCGCCGTAATAATCGTCGGAAGGCATCGAGTTGTGCCACAGGACAACATTCCTTCAAGCGCAAAATCAATCTCTGCTGCTGTCAAATCATCCCTATTAAAATCAATACCACCAAAACCATTTGCTTGAATATCTACAAATCCACCCGTTATCAATTTTTCCTGGCCTTCGGGAGCATTCAAAGCAGCAGAAACACGTGACTTTGATATAACTTCACCCAGTTCAGAAACATGATACTGCAAATACTCTCCTTTTTTATTGGTATTACTTTGCGTAACCGTGGCAAAATCATTTTGATAAGATAATGGCATAGAAGTCCCTTTAATTTCTTTGAAATACAATATTAATAACTATACAAAAGCTATAAAACTATTCATAATAATAGTCAGCTGTAACATGATAATTTTTTAAATATCATAGTCAAAGCTTTCTTAAAAATATATAAATTAACCTTTAAGCAGATATACTTACCTGATAGCTATCATACACTATATGAGCTACAGGAAACTAGTTTATCATAGAAAATGCAAAGAAAATATGACTAAAAATAAAAAAGTAGCGTTTGGAACTCTTAAAAATAGCAAAATGCGAATCGCTCATATTATCGCACGTTCAGGGCTTTGTTCCCGGAGAGATGCTGAAAAAATAATAGCTAATGGAAATGTTTCTGTTGATGGAGAAATAATCACATCACCAGCTCTCAGCCTTATTCCTCAAAATCATACAATTACCGTAAACCAAAAACCTCTTCCTCAAAAAGAACCAACAAGGCTATGGCGATATCATAAACTTGCTGGTCTGGTAACAACTCATAAAGATCCTCAAAATAGAAAAACCGTTTTTCAAACTCTCCCAACTAACCTCCCTAGAGTTATTTCTGTTGGAAGATTAGATATCAATACAGAAGGCCTCCTTCTTATTACAAATGACGGAGAGCTCGCACGATTCCTAGAGCATCCACAAAATGAGTGGATACGACACTATAGAGCTCGAATTCATGGCTTTCTTAGTAAAGAGCACATTTATGCTGCTACAAAGGGAATCCAAATTAACGGTGTTTATTATGGTTCTGTCTCAATACATCATGAAAAACAACAAGGAAAAAGCAATAATTGGATTACTATCTCTATGTCAGAGGGAAAAAATAGAGAAATCAGAAAAATTATGTCTTTCTTTGGCGTCCAAGTTACACGGCTAATTCGAATCTCATGGGGACCGTTTCATCTAGGAAATCTGATGCCAAACGCAATCGAAGAAGTCCCACCCAGAGTCATCCATCAACAGTTTGGTAAAACTGACCACTGGGCAAAACCAAAAAAGAAAAAAATAACCCATACCAGAAAGAAAAAAAATTATGCGAATTATCGGGGGTAAATTTAAAGGAGCAAAATTACATACACCTACAGGACAAAAAACACGCCCCAGCGCCAGCTCTTTACGGGAGTCACTCTTTAATATACTTGTACATCAAGGTATTTTTCAAAACCCTAATCTCATTGTCGCTGATATTTTTGCGGGAAGTGGTGCATTAGGGTTAGAATCTTTATCTAGAGGGGCAAAGCACTCAATCTTTGTAGAAAAAAATACCTCTCCCTTTTTCTGTCTTCGCAAAAATATCCACGCCTTGAAAGTTGAAAACAAAACACATGCCATTAAAGCAGACGCTTGCTCTCTCCCTCTCCTACCAAAAATAAAAGATAATGAAAAACCTTCTTTACTCTTTCTGGATGCGCCCTATCAGAAAAACAAAACAGAAAAAGCGCTCTTTAGCCTCCATCAAAAAAAATGGCTAAAAGAAAAAACTCTCTGTATCGCAGAAATCAGCACAAAGGAAACACTTATTCCTCCTCAGCAATTTATCATCATAGATCAACGAAGCTACCGTAATACAACCCTCCTCTTTCTTTTATACTACCGATCACTCATTCCTTGAGCTTGCTTTCGTAAAACTGCTATGCGCTCGCTATATACACCAGAAAAAATATAACTTCCAGAAACAAAGGTATCCGCACCTGCTTCCGCAACCTTGGTAATTTTCTCTTCATTAATTCCACCATCAACTTCTAAGCGAATTGATGAATCAGAGCCTATCATTCGGCGGATACGCTGAATTTTCGCTAGTTGTGAATCTAAAAATATCTGATTACCAAAACCAGGATTAACCGTCATAACCAGAATTAAATCAACATGGCTTAAAACATAATCAATATTTCGTTCTGATGTTGACGGATTTAATGAAACACCCGCGCGACAACCTAAATCCCTAATCCGACATAGTGTCCGATCTAAATGAACACAACTCTCTTCATGAACTGTCAGTATATCCGCTCCTGCCCGTGCAAAAGGTTCCAGAAAGTCATCCGGGTTTTTAACCATTAAATGAATATCAAACATTTTCTTTGTATAAGGCCGCAAAGCTTTCACAACTAACGGGCCAATTGTTATATCTGGAACAAAACAACCATCCATAACATCAATATGAATCCAATCTCCTCCACCTTGATCAATCGCAGAAATTTCTTTTCCAAGATTAGCAAAGTCAGCAGAAAGTATAGAAGGGGCTATAATATGACTCATTCTTTCTTTAATCCTCTATATCTCTTAAATAGTTCTTACAATAGTTTTAATTTATAGTAATTTGTATATATTAATAAAAATTTTACCAAAACTATAAATAGTTAGCTTTAAATAATACTATTTGATAAATAGCTCTAAATATAATAATATTATACACGCAGGGTAGCTTTCACGACACATAAAATAATACAAAAAAGATTGGCACAACAATTGCTTCGTAGAATAACTACAAGAGAATTATGTCTAAATCTTATGTAAATCATCAATGGAGATGTATTATGGTTAAAAGAACAGGCCTAAAAACCACCTTGATTAAGCTTCCCTCAGATCAAAAAACAATTGTTCTTAAAGAAAATCAGAGTTATACATTGGTTTTTGAAAATATACAACCCGAAAACATTAAAATATTTCGACAAAATGACATGTTCATTCTACGTTTTGAAGATGGACAACAAGTCATTATTAAAAATATCGCCCCTGTCCTCAATGAAGAACAAAACATCTCCTTTCAGTTTGTGAAAACAGACGGTCGTTCGGCTGACGAAATTGCAGCAATGGGCGAACAACCAATTATTCTAAAAAATATACTGGACATCCCGACAAAAGAAATCGCTGCAGGAACAAGAATTGATCCTTTTGAACTCGATCCCATAGGAGAAGGCATTCCTTTCTCAGATCTTTTGGCAATGATTGGTTTCAGTTATAGCCTCGCTTCACTTGTAGAAAAAGACGACAATTTTATAACATACCCACCAAGCACTCTTTTGGCTGGAATTGGTGAAAGTGATATGCCGGCAGGCCTGACTGAAGAAAATCTTCCCCTAGAAATAGCACGTGGAAACTCACCTGATTTAGCCGCTCTTCGAGAAAATAATTCCCGTGACATTTTCCTAAATGAAAACCTTCTGACGCAAGGGCAAGCAACCTCTACCCCTGTAACTGATGATAGTGAAGCCCCTTTACCTTTCTTACCTCTCCCTATTTTATCTATTCTCTCTAGCCAAGATCCTAATGAAGAAATTATCAGCCTCTCTCTCGTAACTGAAGGTATTCCAGAAGGAAGCTTTCTTACATGGAATGGAGCACCTCTCTTAGATGGCGATATTCTCTCTCTCAGAACTCTAAAACGCGGCAGTAATACTTTTGAAACAATTGATGTTCCTGTCCAACTGGATTCCGAAAACAATATTTCTTTCAATAATTTACCCGATAATATAGTATTTCTATTCTCACTAAGAATAGGGCTATATCTCCCTGATGATTCAGATGAAAATTTCTCAGTCTCCTTAACAGCATCAACAGAAACCATCGATCCAATTACACTTGAGACTGTAGCCGCTAAAACAATCACACGAAATGTTGATGTTCATATAAGAGCTGTCGCGGATGAGCCCATTCTCGAAACAGCAATCGGGGAAGAAGCTCTCGTTGACGAAGAAGACGCTGAAGAAAGTAGTTTTTTTCCTTTTCCTTTCCCTACTACCCCCCCAGATGGTGATTATTGGGAGGATGACTCCAGAAGAACAGATGACGACGGAATTACAATCCCTTTCTCTATTGCTGTTGAAAGTGGTGAAGAGGAAAAGGATGGCTCTGAATCCATTGTTGAAATAACTGTCTCCAGAAACATTTCCGGAGAGCAAACAACAGGCCTTCCTGAAATCAATTTTAGCTCTCTTCTCCTCAGTGTTATTGATGATGAAGGAACTCTTTTTGAAGATGTAACTGTCGATAGCCTAGGCGGAACGATAAGTATTGATGAAAATGGCAACTTAATTATTACATTGCCACCAGAACTCCAAGCACAAAACGTACAAGCTCATGGATTAACATTTCAAGTTGCCTCTCATAGCGATGATGATTTTGACGTAATAACAACAGCAAAAGTTATAGAAAATAGATTTAATGGTGACGATGATGGTGAAACACAAGAACATCTCGAAGAAACAGCATCTGCCGTAAACCATGTCGAAATTATCGCTGTAGCCGACAAACCTCATCTCTCTGCGGAGATTTCTTTCAGTAATGATCCAAACCCATCACAATTTCCCTTTCGGATCCTTCCAGAAGAGCAAGTCGTTACTTTCGATTTTGATGTAACTTTTGATGATAGAGATGGCTCTGAAGCCCATACCCTCTATATTAAAGGAATACCAACTGATGGAAGCGGAAATCCTCTTTGGACTCCAGTCATTTCTGATGAAACTTGGCTATGGAATAGCGAAAAATCATCATGGGTTATGACTGTAGAAGATGGACAAGCTAGCGGAACTATCAGATTTTTTACAGGTGAATGGACCGGGTTGGCATTCTTAAGAGTTATAGCTATTGCGAAAGAAGAATCCAATGAAGATATCGCGATTGCCTTCAAACCTTCCTTTGTTTTCATTAAAGAAGACATTCCTGAAATTACGAGTACAACAGATGGAACAGTCGATGAAAATGCACTTAACAACGATATTCCTATTCCTGAAGAACCATCAACTACAACAGGAACAATAACCGTCGATATGAAAACAGATGAGCCTGCTTTTGGTGTCATTGGCGTGCATCTTATTAATCAAGCAGCTCCCACAGATCTTACATCAGGTGGAGTTCCTGTCATCTATGATCCAATTATAACATACCCTAATGGAACCTCCTCTCTTTTTGCAAAAAAAGCTGATCCTAGTGCAGAAGTTGTCTTCCGTGTCGATGTAACATCAGAGGGAGCATGGAACTTTGAATTATTTGAATCTCTTGATCACCCACAGCTCCTTTCTTACGAAGGCAGTGATACATTACCTTATAGATTGATTCCTGCAGGCACTCTCTACGATAATGAAGATACCCCAGCCTCAACTCTCTGGATCATACGAAATACAACAGGCCTACCTGAATCTTTTACACTTATAGGCAATGGCGGCGAATGGTCGCACAATTTTGACGTTCCCGCAGGACATGAAATGACCATTCAAAGCCCTATCATTGAAGATGATGCATCCCATGCACTCTTCCTTCAAGGAGAAGTAGACCCCCTTGCAGAAGAAAATGCCTCAGAAATCCCCTACGTCGATATTATAGATCTCGATTTCAAAGTACAGGCAATTGATAGTGATGGTGATACATCTAATATTGCAGAATTTACTGTCACTGTTATTGATGATATTCCAGAAGCAGCAGAAAATGAAAATATTATTGTTTCTGAAGAAGAGCTCCCAGATCTCATACAACGAACTGGATTCCTATCCATGGATACTGGTGCTGACAATACAAATGCTATGATTACTGATGTTACAGCAAAGCATAATGGTACCGTTATTACTGGTATTCTTCAACCAGATGGGCGTCTACTTCTCCAATCTCCATTATTCGGAGAAATGTACATTGATCCTATTACCGGTGAATGGCAGTATGAGCTCAGCACTGGTGTCGACCATGATAGCGCTGACGATATTATATTTGATATTGACTATGTTCTCACAGATGGAGATGCCGATTACACTATTAGCAATATCCAATTGATAATTATCGATGACGAACCTTTTATTGAAGGGCCTGCTGTCCTCTGTGCTGATGATGAAAACTTACCACCCTCAAGCCACATTGCACGTGGCCCCCTGAATATTGATTGGGGCGCAGACGGTAAAGGTGCAGCCTACTTTATCGAAAATGACATTGAGAGAATGCCAACAGGTCTAACATCTGGAAACGAAGACCTTACATGGCATTATGTAAATGCAAGAAAAATTATTGCCGTAACAGAAAGCCATCCTAATGATGCTGTCATTGTCATTAAATTAAACAATAGAACAGAAAAATGGGTTCTGAAAGTCAAAGGTGATATCGATCAAATCGATCCGGAAATGACCCCTCATCAGATCTCTGTTCCTTTTCAAGTCGTTGATAGCGATGGCTCAACTGCAGACGGAAATCTACATGGATGTATCCTTGATACAATTCCATCAGCAGACGGAAGTATCGTTGGAGGCCCTATCGCCGAGTTTAATATCCCAAACCCTGGAAACATAACATCAGGGCAGCTTGTTTTCAGCTATGGTGAAGATGGGCAAGGCGATATAGAGCTACATGGACCAGAAGGTGTAACAAGCGGCGGAATACCTTTGCAGTATCAATGGCACTCTACTATACATACACTGATCGCTAAGGCAGATGGCACTCTTATTTTCTCTATATATGTCGACCCTAATGACGGCAATTGGGAATTTAAACTGTTCGGCCCGATTGATCACGCATATGAAACGCCGGAAGATGATTATCTTCTTTTAAACTTTGGATATATTGTTACAGACTCTGATGGAGAGCAGGCTTCAAGCTTTTTTGATATTCCGATTATTGATGATATTCCTATAGCACAAGGAAGCGATGTACCAAGACCTGTACGGGAAGAAAATATCAACACACCCGATGGCACAATATTTGGACAGCTCAATTTTGATTATGGTGAAGATGGTCCTGGAAGCTTTCTTCTGACCGAGCCTCCAGAAGGGCTGTCTAGTAATGGAACACCATTGTATTATGAATGGAACCAACCAACCCATACTATGGTAGCAACGGCTGGTGAAAACGGAGAACATGTATTTACAATGGTAATTAATCCTGAAACAGGGCAATGGGCCTTTTCTCTCCATGGTCCTCTTGATCACGATCCCTCTTTCCCCCCAATTCCAGGCCCTAATCCAGAAAATTTCATTCTTCCTGTTCAATTTGGCTATATCGTAACTGATAGTGAGGGTGATACTGCTTCTAGCCACTTTACAGTTTCTGTTATTGATGATATTCCTACTGCGGATGGAAGTGACGTCTCTGGTCCTGTCAGTGAGAGCGATATTGGAACAGCTGCTGCCATTATTTCCGGCACACTTGATTTTGACTATGGTGAAGATGGACCTGGGGATATAGAGCTTACCGGTCCGGCCGGCCTTACAAGTGGTGGCGTGGCTCTGGTTTACAGCTGGGACCCTGCTACACATACTTTGAGCGCTACTGATGGTGTCAATCCTGTCTTTGAGATCATTGTCGACCCTCTCAATGGAGACTGGACCTTCCAGCTCCTTGGAACAATCGACCATCCTGCAGCAGGTTCTGATACACTTCCTGTTGATTTTGCCTACAGCGTGACAGATTTTGATGGCGATATCACTTCCAGCAGCTTTACAGTCACTATCGTTGATGATATTCCTACTGCGGATGGAAGTGACGTCTCTGGTCCTGTCAGTGAGAGCGATATTGGAACAGCTGCTGCCATTATTTCCGGCACCCTTGATTTTGACTATGGTGAAGATGGACCTGGGGATATAGAGCTTACCGGTCCGGCCGGCCTTACAAGTGGTGGCGTGGCTCTGGTTTACAGCTGGGACCCTGCTACACATACTTTGAGCGCTACTGATGGTGTCAATCCTGTCTTTGAGATCATTGTCGACCCTCTCAATGGAGACTGGACCTTCCAGCTCCTTGGAACAATCGACCATCCTGCAGCAGGTTCTGATACACTTCCTGTTGATTTTGCCTATAGCGTGACAGATTTTGATGGCGATATCACTTCCAGCAGCTTTACAGTCACTATCGTTGATGATATTCCTACTGCGGATGGAAGTGACGTCTCTGGTCCTGTCAGTGAGAGCGATATTGGAACAGCTGCTGCCATTATTTCCGGCACACTTGATTTTGACTATGGTGAAGATGGACCTGGGGATATAGAGCTTACCGGTCCGGCCGGCCTTACAAGTGGTGGCGTGGCTCTGGTTTACAGCTGGGACCCTGCTACTCATACTTTGAGCGCTACTGATGGTGTCAATCCTGTCTTTGAGATCATTGTCGACCCTCTCAATGGAGACTGGACCTTCCAGCTCCTTGGAACAATCGACCATCCTGCAGCAGGTTCTGATACACTTCCTGTTGATTTTGCCTACAGCGTGACAGATTTTGATGGCGATATCACTTCCAGCAGCTTTACAGTCACTATCGTTGATGATATT